>JABEEM010001229.1:1016-45562 GCA_013363185.1 Fusarium secorum
TGTACAGACTCATGGCTGCCACTTATAGTGAAACTCCACCAGGAGGACAGAAAATATAGGATCTTAATCCTAAGTAATAAAAATATTTAGGTAAATTAGTATAAGTTTAGAATATCTTTTGCTAAGTTTGTTTTAATATCCTGTATCAAAGCCTGATATTTTCTTGCTCCCCGACGGTCATCAAGTGTACAGACTCATGGCTGCCACGCATACTCCGTAGTGGAACTCCACCACCCACAGCGCTCTCTGCCGCGTTACCCCCACCGAGACACACTAGACCGCTTAGGAGTTGATGCAAGGCTCATCGAAGCTGACATGACATCGGCTGTTAAGGTATCAAGATATGGTTTAGGGAAGGAGATGGATCAGCACCCGGCTAAAGCGGATGAGTCTCTTCTCTTGGCCCATGACCATCCTCGAAATTCTTAGAAATTCGAACATCTCGTCGATTACCTTCGGTACCCCTCTATTGATCAAGGTCAACTGTCGTGCAAAGAGCCGCCTGTCTGCTACCAACCAAGACCCTGGGGATGCATAATGACGTCGAATCATTGGACGAGGTTGAACACGCGCAAGGTGCGATAAGACACACTAAGCTGTCATGGGGAAGGTTGGTTGATCACGAGCTGCGAGCTTGGCTAAGGTGGACCAGGCAAAGGAGCTAGACTAGGGGGTGATTCTGTCGATGTCGATGGTCTAGCTTGTTTATCGTCTTATTATGTACATATCCAGAGTCGATCTGTGAGAGTGATCCATCGATTTTGAGCTGGATACGGCTACAGTACTGTAAAATAAAAGTATCCGTAGACCACAGTAAACTTTCTTTGTGTTCAGCTAACGGAACCTGAAAACTCATTTCTCCTTCCCCCCTTAACCAACAAGAGTCAATTGTGAACCTCGACGATTTATTAGCACTCTCTGCCTTGATTCCTTCTTTGTGCGGTCTGTTGCGCTTTCTTGGAAAGCTCACTGCAGCTCGAGTAACATCATCTTACCAGAGACTGACTTACTTGCTTGATCGGAGACTCCGTCCATCTCCGTCCATCTCTTTTCCCTCATCAACTCTCCCTCTCCCTCTCTCTTTAACCTTGTCCAGAAAAGAAACAAATTCCAGCTCGTCTCAGTTGTGCTCATCTCAATTTTCAATCCCAACTGAGCACAGTCCAGTCCAGTTCAGTCCTGCCTGTCCCGCTGCCCAATCCTTCGTCTCATCGCGATTCTTGGTTGCTTGGGCCGTTTTGATCATCGCGTCGCATCGTCTGTACGACTTTCTCGGCGCTGCATCGTGACATTGGCATGCTCGGCATTCCCTCTTTTTTCTCAAGTATAGAGATAGGTACAGCTTACGTCTGGTCGCATTTGTGAGCTTGTGTCTTATTTATTGCCTTCTCTTGTTTGTTCACCTTTTTGCATCAAACAAAAGTTTCTTGTGATTAAAGTCGCCTATTACTCGACTGTTGATTGCAGTACCACTGTTCCACTATGGATCCCTCGAGACGGGAGAGCTCGTCGACTGGGCATCAACTTGGCGACTCGTCTGGCAATGCATCTCCATCGGATACGCGTCATCCGCTTGCCCAGGCCGAATCTGCCGTTCTTCGCGAAGCAGAGGGCTTGTCAGAAAGCTTCCAGTCCACTGACACTGTGCGGCGGAGACCAGAGGGTTATGGTAGGTTCCATGCTCTATGCCTTTCCTTGGCGAGAGACCGGGGTTAATTTTAAATATTCCTAGGCTCGATAAGCGGTCCAGCTGCTTCAGGCTCAGCTCAACAATCAAACGAGACATCCCAAGAGCGCAGCTCGGCTCGCGCTACCCAATCTTCACGTCCTACGAGAGGCCCTGAGAGAATGCGATCTGCCACTCGACTACGAAAGCCACCAATGCCTCGACGCCCATCCTCGAACACGCCTTATCGCGGCGGTGTTTTCTCAGCCGATGACGATGTACACGAGGTAGAGGCCGATGCCGCCGAACGTCAACAATCATATCGTCGACGACCTCAGCTCTCGACCCAACTCTCTCGAGTTCAATCGCGCACGAATGAAGACGATGAGAATGACGACACCAACGACGATAACGGCGAATCGACGGAGAGCCCTGCTGAAGCACAAGGGGACGAAGAAGAGACTACTCCAGTCGAGGGCCAGGACGACTCAGATAGCGACGTCAGTGAAGCCGAGAGCTTCACCCTCAAGGACAGACAGCAGGCCATCAACCAGACTCACCCCTTCGGTATTCGTGTATGGAAGCCAGCATTGTACAAGAAGGATCGTTCAATTCAGAAGTTTGCACAAGCAGACATTCATTCAGCGCCTGGTGGAAGAGTGAGCAGCTGGCTTCTAGCTTTTAATCTGCTCTGGACCCTTCTGTTTGGTTGGTGGTTGGCTTCGTTTGCAGCTATTGGCGCCATCGTATGCCTGCTCTTTTCTGCTGCTCCTAGTGGGAGAGAGTATGGAAGAGTTCTATGGGGTCTTGCAGGATATCTGTTCTACCCCTTTGGCAAGTTTGTCCGTCTGGAAAAGGAC
The DNA here is from genome assembly GCA_013363185.1 of Fusarium secorum. Lineage (NCBI taxonomy): Eukaryota > Fungi > Ascomycota > Sordariomycetes > Hypocreales > Nectriaceae > Fusarium > Fusarium secorum. The sequence continues at coordinate 3,543 of JABEEM010001229.1, forward strand.
GAGACCTACATGGACGAGGACCAAGATGAAGGACGCAGCATTTCTGAATATGAGCAATGGCAAAGCGGAGACCTTGAGTACGGCCGATTGTTCTTTGGACCTGATCGCAACCGCTCAATTATCGGACGCTCGAGAAGAAGTATCGATTCTGAGCCCAGCGAGACAGAGAGCTTGCTTGGACGTGGCCGACGCGGTGAACCCTCAGAGCTCCCTCCCCGAATCAAGAGACGACTTTTTGGGCGTGGCCAGTGGAATATTGGCCGAGTCATCTTTTTCATATTCTTTTACTGTCTCATCTCGCCTTCGCTTCTCCTTGTATCCGGTATTTGTTGGTTCTTGGTTTTCTGGATTCCCATGGGCAAGGCAACATTCCTGCTGTTTGACCACCTTCGACGACATCCCCTGGCTTTGTCTTTTGAGACCGATATTAGATATATCCGTGAAGACGATGGCCCGAGCTCTTCAGTCCTCCTCTGCACATACCGTGCTGTAGGAACTCGATACTGGAAGTACACTGTTGATGGTACCAATATCTTCCTCATCAACCTCATGGTTGTCGTCGTCTTTGTTATCGCCGATTGGATTGTCCTTGAGGGTATCTTCCATGTTGAAGGATTCATTACATCTCCAGCCTTCCTCTTCTGTGCTGGACTCCTGTCTATCATCCCTCTGGCTTACTTCATCGGACAAGCTGTTGCATCTATCTCGGCCCAGTCTTCGATGGGTGTGGGTGCCGCCATCAACGCTTTCTTCGCAACTGTTGTTGAAGTATTCCTCTACTGTGTTGCTCTTACTCAAGGTAAGGGACAGCTCGTTGAGGGAAGTATCGTGGGAAGTATTTTCGCAGGTATCCTGTTCTTGCCAGGTATTTCCATGTGCTTCGGTGCTATTAAGCGAAAGACGCAGCGCTTCAATGCCAGGTCTGCCGGTGTGACATCGACCATGTTGCTGTTTGCTATTGTTGGCGCCTTTGGCCCTACTCTATTTTATCAGATTTACGGAACCCACGAGCTCAACTGTATGGACTGCGAGGACTACAACACCGGCGAAAATAGAGACTGTCGTCGCTGCTATTTCAGCCAAGCTCCTTCACTCAGTGACAGGTTCTACTTGGAGGCTGTTCGACCTTACTGTTACATGGCAGCAGCCATGTTGTTCTTCTCATACTTGATTGGCCTATGGTTCACTCTCCGAACTCACGCTGCTGTCATCTGGAACGCCGAGGTTGAGGAGAAGCGACATGAAGAGCATATGCATTCATCCAGTCTTCGCACTTCTCAAGTTCACAGCCATCATCATACTCACTCTCAAAACACCGCCGAAACCAGTAGTGCTGATGTTCGCGATACTCAACTTTACAAGCGTATTCTGGGCCAGTCTCTTAAGCAGTCTGGTTACACAGAAGACCTTTCTCGCCAGAGTTCTACAACCGGACAGACCGCCCCTGCCAACGGCTCAGCTTCGACCCCCCATGTTGTGCCTCCTAAATCCAGCGGTGGTGAGCAGTCTCGCTCTGCTCTTCATGTTCCTGGTCTAAGCGATGCCGACAACAAGATCCTCCAACGTGAGGTGACTGAGATTGCTGCCGCGGCTGCGACGATTGCATCGCGCGAACGCATGTCTCGAAAGCCCTCTACTGTGCCCCCCACTCATGCTCCCGGCGCTCGTCCTTCAGCGAGCCGTCAACACACCCACACGCATGCCGAGACCGAGGGCCCTGCTACTGAAGCTCACCAAGCACATGGCGGTCACGACGCACCCAACTGGAGTCGTGCCAAGAGTTCCATCATCCTTCTTGGAGCAACTGTTCTGTATGCAATCATCGCCGAAATTCTGGTTGATACTGTGGATGTTGTTTTGGAAAGCTTCTCGATTGATCAAAAGTTCCTTGGTATCACCTTGTTCGCCCTTGTTCCCAACACTACCGAGTTTTTGGTAAGAAGTTCTATCCCCCGATTGACTGACAATGGCTAACCAGCCCCAGAACGCCATCTCCTTCGCTATGAACGGAAACATCGCCCTTTCCATGGAGATTGGTTCAGCTTACGCTCTGCAAGTGTGTCTGCTCCAGATCCCTGCGCTCGTCTTCTACTCGGCCTTCTGGCCAGGTGTCCCCGAGGGTGGTGACCCGGCGCTGTATACTTTCTCGCTTCTCTTCCCCCAGTGGGATCTTGTCACGGTCATTCTGTGCGTGTTCTTGCTGAGCTACATGTACGGTGAAGGAAAGAGTAACTACTTCAAGGGCAGCATTCTTATGTTGACCTACTTGGTTGTCGTAATTGGCTATTACTTCAGTGGATATACGGATGATGCTATGGGCATGGAGCGATTCGACGTCATGGGAGCTGATGGTAAATACCAGAGCTACAAGACAATTGGTAGATCGACGAGGGGTATGGCATTCCCAGCATGAGTTGCTGGTTGGCGAGAAAGGGGTTGAGTAGTTGTCTGGGGAGAATGCGCATTTACATGGACTGTTAATACTGGACGAACATATACTACATCATACATAGTACATTCGATGAGCCCTTGATTGGAGGGTCTGCATTGTTTGGTGTTTACACTTTCAAGAAGGTTAATTGTTTTTGGGGGGACATTGAGTTATGAGCATTGGGAATACGATGGATTTCATTATGGACTAGTCATTGTAAGGTGTCAACATATGGATTTAGTCTTTCCTCACCATTGTCATTCTACCACAATTTTAGATCAGGTGACAACATGATTAAGTCAAGATATGCTACTGATATTGACAAAGGCCTAATATGTATGGCCAGATAAGATATGTAAAGATACTATGTACAAAGAAGTGACATGCTGCCAGATGTGATATTATATCAACGCCTCATCTCAAACAAGGTGTTTAGTTTAGGCCATGCCGAAGCCAGCGGAGGTCTTGACGCTCTTGGCGCTGTTGTAGTCAGAAGCACTAGCAATGGTCTTGCCCTTGAAGTTGCTGAGGCAGCCAGTGTTGGTGCCACCGAGAGTGCCAGAGCTGCCGAAGCCGTTGGGCTGACAGTTGCGGCCAAGAGAAGCAGCACAAGCAGAGCCAGAGGTGGGGACACCGAAGAGCTGGCCCTGGTAACCCTTGGAGTTGACGGGGTACTTGACGTCCTGGAAGATGTTACCCTCAGCGAGGACAGAGCCAGAGTCGATCTCGAAAGCGTGGTCAGGGACATCGTGGAAAAAGTTGTTGACGGCGTGGAGGAGAGTGTTGCCCTTGACCTTGGGGCCACGACCGGAAACGCGGTAGACGTAGTTGTTCTTGAAGGTGACGAGATCGTTGGAGCCGGCGAAGTAGAGACCCCAGTAGTGGTGGTTGTTGCAGCTAGCAGACCAGTTGGTGGTACCGTCGATCTTGCTGTTGGAGATGGTGACACGGTTGCAGGCGTTGTTTCCGAGGACAATGTGCTGACGACCGATGAGAGAAGTGGTAACATGGTCGATCCAGACGTTGTCAGTGTTGTCGAGGGTAATGGCATCACCACCCCAGACGTATTGAGGGTTGAGCTCAGTGATGTGAATGTTCTGGATGATGACGTTCTTGGAACCAACGATTCGGAGACCCTTACCGCGGATGACACCTTTGGAGCCAACGCCGATCAGGGACTTGTTGGAGCCAACCTTGATACCCTGAATACCGGCCTTGTCATACTTGACGTTGACCTTGGGGGCGTTGGGCTGGTAGTTGCTGCACCAGTTGTTCTGGTTAATAGCAGTCTGGCACTTGGATCCAGTTCCCCAGGGGGCACAACCAGTCTCACTGGCGGTACCCTCTGTGCCGATGAAGTTGATGGTGCGGTCGAGGTAGATGACTCGGGCGGAGGAGTCGCCGAGGTAGGTGACGAGCTCAGCGGCGGTCTTGGGGTAGACGGCTGCAGCTTTGCCTCCTCCTGTGGTGGAGGAAGCGAAGCCCTCGGCGCGGGTGGGAAGAGCGCCGAGGACGGAGGGGAGAGCGGCGGCGACCGCGAAGAGGGTCTTAAAGAGAGAAGGCATGGTTGATATAAGGAGTGACAGTGGCAGTATGTTGTGTGTAAGTGAAGAGACCAGAGACCCAGCTACTGGTTGTATGAGAAAGAATGAAGGAGTGAATACTGAGAGGTAAGTCAAGGAGAGTGAGATATCGTGAAGTTCATATACTAACGATCTCAGTCCATCGTGTAAGCCAAGCTAGCCTGATCCTCCACCCTATGGAGTGAGAGCCTTGATAAATTACAAGGTTTGATGCTAGCATCGGAAAAGCACCCCTTGGCAGACGGGAATTCGGCGAAGTTGACGATTGATTACAGCCTTATTTCGGGGTGTAATGCTTCGTCGAGCCACGGACCCTCGCGGCCTGTGTTGCCCGATTCGGAAGCAGTCCGGGATGTGATTCGTGGGAATTCCGTACATGTTTCGGCGTGGTGGGTTTATCTGTAGAGCCCACACGCCCCCTTATCCAATGTTAATATTTCCTTCCAGTGTCAGGGTGTTATTCTTGGTGGTCTTTTTATTTAGACTGTATAATCCTTAAAGATAAATGGATATAAGCAAAAGATGGGATGATTCTGATCCCGCGTATTCAGAGTGGAGCGCTTCGGTAGACGAGCGAGCTCCGGATCCGATGCGGTGGTTCGGCCGGCTAAAGGAGAGCCCAAGATGGAAGGTCCTTCATTTTATTCATTTGCCAAGGGTTGTAATATGATTGATTGATTAGTAGCTGCAATGTTAACTCCATGCATATCCGTAATGTCACTATCCGGAAGTATTCTAGAACTTTAGATCTAGCCTCTTTGTGACAGGTACTCTAAACAAATAGTCTATTAGCTACTAACTATCTGACGATAGCTTGATTTTAGGGGCTTGACCTTTCCGTTTCCTTCAGACCTCCGATTCACTAGCTGCTAGCAGATAAACAGAAAACAAGAAAAGTCCTGTGTTTTCAGCTCGGACTTCTGGTGAGGTTTTGTTTGACAATCAGGTGGTAAAAGGGATGGGGCGGCACTAGGCCCATGTGGTGATGGGGCTGTTCAAGCGTGGTTTTGTAGCTTCGTTTTTATCTCTGTTGGTTCCTTGACTCGCGAGTGTGTTTCATGTTGATGATTTTATTTTCTTTATCTAAGCTTTGGTGTTTTAGCCACTTGACTGAACACAAGCTTGTCTTTGGCTATATTGCCCTGTTCTACTACCCTTTTGGTATACCAATGCCTGATGTATACCCTGTAATATCTTCACCGTAGAGAATGGACGGAGAGCCAGGAGGTTGTTCATAGACTCTCGAGTAGGTTTTTGTTTAAACATTAGAACAGACTTATTGCTATGGTCGATGAAGCCTCTGTAAGTTATCTCGAACATGAATGAGTCTACGTAGTCCAAGATACGAGTATATATTGCATCTTTCTGAACCTGAAGCAATGGTATTTCCTCACTACATTAGCAAGCACTACACTCCGTACAACCCGAATTCTTCAACACTCCACTCTATCAGCATGCCATCCTCATCTAACAATACGAACAACCAACAGCAGGGTGCTCTGCCCAATCTTCCAACTGAGCTTCTACTTGAGATTCTCGACAAGGATGATCTGGAATGGAAGGACTACTACAACCTCCGCCGTACATCATCTCGCCTATCCCAGCTTGCTCGCGAGCCCATGTACCAGGGAGGAGACTATTGCGTCTTTCGAATGGCTTGCTTTCGTGGTGATCTCGATACGCTAGCTATTTGTGCTCAGTATGACGCCGTGCCGACCGAGTGCAGCCGGAAGAGCCTGTCCGATGGTCCCTTGGGTCTTATCAGGCCGGGACATGGCCGCCACCCAAGTGAGGCGGAGGATAACTACGACGAGTCTTCGTATTTCAATGCCTGGGGCGACGGATTTCACGGGCCCGGCGACATTGTTGTACTAGGATTCTACGAAGGTAACTTTTCTGCAGAGAGATTCATCGAGGTTTGGCAATGGCTGTCGGACCAGGGGTGTGAACTCTTCACTTTTATGAAGCTACGCTCTCTGGTATTCATGTCTTTTCCTTGCTTCTCGTTTGCTCTCCTATCTATGCTTCCAATTGCTACTGATAAAGCACATCACCAAGGGATCTGCGACGTGATCCATTTCCTTTACAGCAAGGGCTTGAGTATCCCTCATCCAGACAGGAGACTTTGGATGAGAGGAACGTGGCCAGCTTATTACCCTTTAGCCAGGGAGAATAGCCCAACCATGTTGCAGACTCTGCTGCAGACCAATTGCCCACCCTCCGTTCTTGAGCTTTACTTGAGACAGGTTAACGATGAAGGCCTTGTTTTCGATTATAGTCGCACATGGCATTCACCCTTCGGTGGATTGGGAAGCATCTCGGAATTTCTCCGCATCCTATTCGATGACATGTTCGCTCCCTGGATCTTCAAGGGTGACAGTACCCGTAGCATGAGCGATGATCTCCAAGCAAAGATCTGCTTACTAACTCAACATCAGGGCGCCAATGCTTTTGAGCTGTACATGCTTGGGGTCATTGTTACCGCATTGCGAAAGATTGATGCCAGAAAGGTAAGCCAGGGTAATCTTGACTTTGACCGTGATGGAGTGTGGTGCTGGTATGAGCTTTGCATGGCAGTTGCTTATATCTCTGATGAGGATGTTCAAAAGAAAACCGTGGACCTTCACTTCACCGACCCTGGAGATTGGGAGATGGTCAACCCATACTTCAGTAGAGGGTGGTCCCCCCACAAAGAACTGGCGCATGCGAGGAGAAAGCTTCTCGAGAAGAGAGCTCTTCAGTCTGGACAAGACCCTAAGGACGTTGAGCCACAAGGAGAGACACCAGCCGGACGTAAGAGGGCTAAAATGCCCCTGGATGCTTGGGATTACATCCCTAGACAGACCATGATGATACATTGAAAGGTGACAGCTCGTAAAGTGAACCGGCTATAGTATTTCCTCCTGGAAGTAGTAACCAGTAGCTCTAGATGTAAGATTTTGTAGTAGCATAGATTGAAAATAGAAAAAAGGTTATGTAAAGTATCACAAAGTTCCCTATAAGGATAGTTAAAGAGTCTATAAAGTTTATGTGAAGTTTATGTCAAGATTGTGCTTTATTTAACTGAAAACCAACAGGTTTATTCATCAACAAGCTCCAGAATTCTAAAGGACTCTATCTTGAACCTGTCTTTGGTAAGAGGTTTCCCCCCTAATGTGGAACAATAGCCTGAAATGCAGGTTATGGGTAAGCGTCTATTGAAATTTGACCGAGTCCTCTTTTACACTTAGGCTACCATTAAGCTGTGCCCTGTGTGATTCGAGTCATTCTTTGTTGCACAATGGCTTTGTCAGAGACGATAGAGCAAAGATTGTGGCGACCACACCTTTCCCTTTGTTTCTTTTCTCCTCCTTACTCACACTAATTAAAGACCAATTGCATTACTGAGGTTGGATCTTCATAGTTATTGTAGAATCCGTGGTGAAGTACAGTTGATATGAGCCTATCGAGGTGTGCTGAAAAGCATCCACAAGCTTAGAGCTGGTCACCTAGAGCAGAGTGGAACGCAACCCCCGTCATGAAGGTTTTGATGATTGGGTACAGGCTCCACGTTACCATCCGGGTTCGAAAGATACGCCGAAACTATTTAGCTCTTCACAGCCATTCAAACATGCTAAGAGACTTCAAAGTCCCCATGGAGATCGATCTGGATAAAGGCTCCTGGAGCCAGGTCCCCCAGTACTACAGATCCCTTCTAATGGCCATGGTCGAGTCTTCCATCACTGGTGCAAAGATGAAGAAGGAGCTCGAGGATCAAAAGAAGGGACTGACGGACCAGGAATTTAGGTATCTCTACCAATATGGGTGTCTGCTGCACGGTAAGCGTAGTACGCCATCGACAGACTGGAAATGCTCAGCAACAGCGAGTGATGCTGTTAATAAAATAGAGCAACACAGTTGTCATCTATCTATCAATGGACAGCCTCCATTGCCTAGAATGGAGTACCTCAATGTAGGAAGATTGGTAGGGAGGATGGACAGTGTCTGTTGGAGTGAAATTACTCCCACAAGGTGATCTTAAGTGGAGGAAGATGACATCCAAGTTTTAATGCAGGGTGAAAGGGGAAATCTTTGCTAGACGAAACCCTCAGCGATTCCCAACTGCTATTCTTATTAATACCTATCATTTCGTGAGACTTTAGACATTGCATCAAGTGAACTTCTGGCACACTGAATGCTCTGCAGAACTCATGGTCAAGTCAAGATCACCAAAAGGTTTGTCGTTGCTTTAACCCCAAGTGTACAGCGACTGGCTGCCCTTGCACTTTCGACACACGTCTCAGTCATTCACTGTGTTCTTTGAATGCTTCTCTGCAATATTAGACGAATTGTGAAATGTCTTTGTTATGATTGATGTCTATTAGTACAGCATATGTGACACGCCCATCTTCTTTGTTTCCTAGTCCCAACAACAAACTCTAGATGGACGAGAACACTTGAGCTCATGACCGTTCTCACTCTTGATCAAGTTGAACAAAGACAAAAACAGATCACCCGAGACATGAGTTGCTACAGTCAATCCAACAACCAAACTCCCTTGACAACGAAAACAAAATGTCAACTACAGAAGCCAATACAAAGTCCCAGCGGACTGGTCTGCTTCAGCTACCCAGTGAGCTTCTCCTCCTCGTCATCGACAATCAGGATATGTGTTGGGAAGATTATTTCAGTATTCGTCACGTGTCGTCTCGATTCTTTCAAATGACCTTAGGCAGGTTTACGACGGTGAGAGGGATCTATTCAAGCATGCGTGCTCTCGCGCCCAATGTCAAGCTCATGATCGCGTGTCTCGAACACAAAGAGGATCCCATCTGTCAACTCTGGGGACCTATGGGTGAGCCTGGCGTGGAACAGTGCCAGACACCACTTGATGTTCTTTTACAAGCGTGTCAGGATGATCACTTCTCAGGTGAGAAATATGTCGAAGCAGCCGAGTGGTTGCTGAAGAACGGGTATAGTGAGCACCAGTTCAGATGGGACGAGGGTTCTGAAATCCCCTCTGTTATACCCCCAGTCTTGCTGACCAGGCTGTCAACGGCAAGAGATGCAGGTTACCATCGCGGTATTTGTCTGGTCATCGAGTTCCTTATCAACATGGGATTCGAGTTGCCATCTGTTCTTCCCCGGAGGATTGCTCGCGAGAATGAAGACCGTTCAAAATACCGACCACTTCTCGACGCATATTTCGACCCTCAGATGGATATGGTGCTACAATCGGCTTGCCCGCCATTTCTATTCGAACTCCATCTGAAGAGAGCGATCCTTAAACAGCAGCCACCTCCAAACATTTTAGGGGGAATGACGGGGTATTACCACGTCGCGCAGCGATATACCACCATCGATGAATTGCTCAGTCTTCTTTTCGACGACTTATTTTCTCCGTGGGTATTCAAAGGAGACAGCCCCAGCTACTTTGGCAATACCTTTGAGGCCAAGGTAAAATTGATGTGGGAGCATAACTTCATCTCTAGCAATGAGCAATCAGTCCTCCGAGATATCGCCAAGGCTCTGCGGCGGATTGAATCAAGGCACAGGGAGAATGGAGGCCTTAGCTTTGAGCGCGACGGCATATGGTGCTGGCGTGAGCTTTACACCTCAATCAGCTACTTCTGTGGGGGCTACATCACAAACCCTGGAGATAACTTGAGTGACGATGCATTCAAATCATGTAAACATGAGTTCATTCGACCCAGAGGGTGGTATCCTCCTGACTACCTATCTAGCCTTTTCCCGAACGTGGGTCATCAAAGACATTCGTCATAAGCTTGATCCATCCTGTTTCGAGGACAAAACGGAAGCTGACTGGGTCAATATGCCTCTAGATGCTTGGAATGTCATTCTGAGTGGGAAACTGACTGAATGGGAATGGGAGCTTACAAGGGGGGGTTATCGCTATCTCGAAGGCCCTGCGAGACTCCTGACTTTTGAGGCTAGTCTCACTCCTGCCCATGTACGTCTAAGCAGTCTTTCTTTTGTTGTTTAAGTAGTGCAGGGAATTCGGGTGTGAATTTATATTAGATTGTGATAAAATAAAAGTGAAAACTCATATATTCCTTCTCTCTTACCATGTGACAAAATGCCAGCTCAGTAGCGATCCGTCAACAGATAACACTCAGTCTGCTATCCGTCCAGTCATTTCTGCTGTTCGGACCAGAACCTCGTATTTCTAGCAAATTCAAGGCATAACAGAAGAACAAGCTTTGACTAGAAGCCGGGTATACCAAGTGTTTTTGGAACACTAGGTATTTGATAAACGACAAAGGGATGGGCATTTCGTTGAGGTAGGAACACTTAGCTGTTCCAGATAGTACTAGACACGTGAAAAGAAATATGCTCTATGTCTGAGACTGTTGAGATCGTTGATCTCGTATGCATATTACCGCCAGAACTAGGACACATGATTTGGATTGAAATAAACGGATGACCAGACGAGCAAGCATGCGCAGAAACGAACAACCCATAGACTCAGGGGGGAGGAAAGAAAACTCAGGACCTTGATCCTAAATGACAAAAAGACTTAGGTAACTTAGCATAAGTTTAGGATAAGTTTAGTATAGACTTAGGATACCTTTTACTAAGTTTATTTTAACACCCTATCTTAAAGTCCGATATTTTCTTGCGCCCCGAGAGGCACTCATCATATTCACTGACAAAAGATCACATTCTTTCTTCCTCAATTCAATATTACTGTATAGTTGATGCAGCGGACAGCAGCATTGACTGTCCTGGTTTCTCATTATGTTCCCGTAAAGAATTGTTCGTCATTGCGAGTATAAATTGACACTCATCTGCAGTATCAACTAGAGATTAGACCTCACACACACATTCTCCTCATCGCTTTGAGAAACCTGAACGACTCTTCCTTTTCAGAAATATTATCTCTGTAGCATTTTGTGCCACCACAATCATGTCCTCACAACAAAACTCACCTGCTTCCGGCTCGAGCTCCGGCTCTGAGCTTATCCCGCCCAACACTCTTCTCGGCCTCCCAGAAGAGATCCAGGCACTCATCGCTGAAGCAATCAGCCAAGACAACGACATCAACGTCGACGCGTTGTGTAAGCTGACATTGGTCTGCACGCAAATGTCCCGGATTGCCCGTCCGTATGTACTCCGAGCCTCAAACTTTAGGGCGTTTCGGCGGGCTGTTGAGTCGGCCTACCTGCCGATGATGCGTCTCTGTGACGAATGCCGCGCAGCCCCAGTCGAAATGAGCTGGCCTGTGAGACCGTCGTGGAGGGAGTATCGACCGATCGATGCTCTACTCCTCAACTTGGACGAGCGGCATGATAGTCCGCGAAGTGAACAGTTGCAGAACATAATTCGGACAAGTGTCTATGTGGCTCTTCAGTGGCTCCTTGAGAAGGGCGCTGACGGGGAAGCGAACTTGGTAAGTGAATCGCTGAACGGGTTTCGTTATCAGCGGTTGGATATGGGTCTTGGACATATGCCCACACGACTCCTGAAGCAACTCCAACTTGACATTGGTAGGCCTGGGGTTGACATGTATCTCAACATGATTGAGCTGCTGAGTAGCTATGGCTTTCCGAACCCAACTCGTTCCAACGCCCTCGACGGCGTGTTAGCCACCGACAAGCCCCCTTTCTACCATCCGGTGTGGGACTGGGCGGACACGGCGCCATATCCTTTTGTCAACGGTGCGATTACAGATACGTATTTCACGGAATCTCCGCTGGACCTGGCGCTTAAGTCGCATATTCCTCCTCGTCTGCTGGAGTTGATGCTACAGGAGTGTGCCAGTCGAGACGTCAGCCTACTAACATTCTACAACGAGTGCCCAGAAGGTCTCAAGAAGACTTGCAAGGGAAAGAGGCCTAGAGTAGATGATGACTGGGTAGGTGTCAGTTCAATTGGTACTCTTATTGGAACGCTTCATGCTGACTTGCACAGCCCATCGACGACCCGTTGGACGGCATCGTATCCTGGAGAAGTCGCTGACATTTTCCGACAGAAGCTCGACATTATGGTCGAGTACGAGATGATTGACGTGCTTGAGGGGGCTCTGCTCAAGAGTATTCTTGGAGCTTTGGACACCATCGCAGCGCAAATCACTGCAGCAGGGCGTGTAGTGCCCATGCAGTTCATGCGCTCGTGGGTGACGCTATGCGAGGCAGTTCGACCCTATTGCGCCGACGAGTATGATTTCATGTACGATATAAGCCGCACAATTCGTCGCAATGGACCTGGTCGCGTCCACGAGTTCGTTATTGATACCGAGTGGAACCCATGGTACATGTGGTTCGTGTGGTCTGATGCATGCAGACGTCGTGATCTGACGAAATGGAACATCAGTGAAGCCGAATTCTTAGAGAATAGAAGGGGTTTCTGGCAGAAGCACCACGGGTACGAGGTCGAGTTTATACTCGGGTACTTTGACCGTGGCTTGGTCCAGCCTTGGTACGAGGTTGATGTGCACGAGTGGTGTCGGCAGATGCTGGCAACTTTTACTGAAGATGGGGTACCAGACGACTTAAAGTATGATTTTCATACCTGGTGTGAGTTTATGCAAGGGGAACTTGACGAAGAGTCAATTCCCTTTGAATGGTGGAGCCAGCTCACGAGAACGTAATGAAATGGAGCTGTTTGGGCGAGAAATACTAGATCTAGCTGGGCACGGGGGTTAGCATTCGCGATACTGGGGGATAGGTAGGATCAGGTGTTCTTGCGGTAATCGAATGAGCGCTGGACGTTCTTGAATTGATTGGATAAAAAAGTTTCATTGAAGCTATCACGAGTGATGATTATCAGTTGTTGTGATGTAACGATCAAGGTTGAGACAAGAGGGCACTAGACTAAAAGCAGCCTCCCCATGAACCATGACCTTAGTACATACTGAGACACCGCTTACGGGAGCGACGGGACCTACTGTACAGCACCTTTTATTAGCAAACAGAACCAAAAGTACAAGTAACTTTGCGTCTTTAGTTAGTCTAGTCTAGGATCATCTTGGGTTCCATCGAAGGCAGACGAAGGAGGGGTCGGTTGGGTTTTGTTTGCCTCTGATCTTTCGGTTCCCTCACCTTGTTCGTACTATCAAGGTTGCTTTTTGCTATACCGACCTTTTTGGTTTTTTAGCTCAAGGCTCTAGACTCATTCTTCCCTCTTCTCTTCTCTTTCTTCTTTCTTCTTTTCTCTTTCATCATCTATCGGTATTGATTTGACTCTGATATACCGTGTCCAGAAACATCTCCACTCCTTACAAACATCCGGGCCTTCAACCAACAACACACCCACTCACGCCCCCATATCACTCACATAAAAGTATTGACTGTATCAAGTAATCCTATGGATCGCGATATATCATGACAGACCAACAACTTCGAGACACCCCCACTGCTACTGCTACTGCTACTGCCACTGACTCTCCTGCTGCTGCTGCAGCCCCCGCTGCTCCATCTTCCCCCGCTCCTCAGGCTGAGCTCATCCCCGCAGAGGACCCTGAGGTGCGTTGTACCCTACCTAACCTCCCTCTTTTACATAAAACCTGTAGAGTAATAATCATTGAGAATTAACATCTTGCGTCTTTTTTGCCGTGTTTGTAGGATACTTTCGATATTGATCGTTATGAAATTGATTCAGCTCTCGGATCCGATGCGTGAGTTTATTCCACATCTCCGTATGTCTTGTTGTTCCGCAACTCACATATCCCGCTCAGTGCCAGTTTTATGTACCCGGACTCGGTGACGGCGAGCATTCTCGAGTACAGAACTATTCAAGGGAGAACATACCACAGCGATCGCTATGCTCATGAATATGTCATGCCGAACGATGAGCAGCAGCTTCAATCGGTCGACATCACTCATCACTACCTCACCATACTGCTAGATAACAACCTCTTCTTGGCGCCCATATCGCCTCATGTCCAGAGAGTTCTCGATGTCGGAACTGGTTCCGGAATTTGGGCAATGCAAGTTTCCCTTCCCCGCGTCTCACTTCAATTGACTGACATCCAACGTCTTTAGAGACTTTGCAGATGCACATCCAAGCGCTCAAGTAATCGGCTCAGACCTCTCACCCACCCAGCCCGAATGGGTCCCCCCAAACGTGCACTTTGAGATCGCAGACGCAACTCTCACCTGGCCTTGGAAAGACAACTACTTTGACTTCATCCACATCCGCTACCTCTTTGGATCAGTCCAAGACTGGCCTGCCCTCTTCCAAGAAGCATATCGCTGCTGTGCACCCGGTGGCTGGGTCCAATCATGCGAGGCTGACATACATTTCTACTCCGATGACGGAACGACAGACAGCGAGCCTGTACTCCAGAAGTGGGCGGATCTGTACGAGAAAGGCGGCGCAGCAACGGGGAGGACGTTTTTTCTTCAGCAGGAGGCGCTGCAGGAGAGGAGTATCACAGAGGCTGGCTTCACGGATGTCAGGATTTTTGATTACAAGGTACGACGGCGGATTTGTTTGAGGTGATACCTGCTAACGATGTTTGGGCTGCAGCTACCCGTGGGAGGATGGACTAGTGATCGGAAGCTTTTTGAGCTGGGCGAGTACCTCAGGTTGACTTTGGAAAACGATCTCGAGGGTATGTATCCGCCATCGCATCTCCTCGCTCGCTTGCTGACCCGCCATAGGATATACGCTGTATGTTTGGCACAACGTGCTGAACTGGCCGAGGGAGGAATACCCGCAGTTTCTGGCGGCGATGCGAAAAGCGATCAGTAATCGGAAGGTTCATGGATACATGATGGTGCGGTACGTTTACGCGCGGAAGCCATGAGGCGACGAGGTATCAACGAATGCGACGAGTGACGAGAACATTAGGCGGTCGGGCGGGCACATAGAGCGCGAGGATCGTGAGCATATGGGAACGGCGGAGTGCATGGCTTTGTTTACATTGGAGGTCGAAGGCGTATTTCGGATAGGTCTCTTGGGAGAATACTTAATCGGTATGACATTTGGGAATAGACATGCACTTGAGCAAGACTTGTGTACATGAACGCGACGTGACGGCGCCATTCGACAGCGGTTCTTCACCATCGCCGAAAATTCTTCGGTCACCACAGCAACACACATAAACATCAAAGCTTCTTCCTCACCCCCGGGGCAAGCCCCAGCAAGCAACGAAAAAGAGAAAGAGAAAACACGCCTGTCAGACGTCCATCAACACCCGCCCCGACCGCGCGCCCGAAGGCAAGACCGCAGTCAGGGTCGAGATCATCAAATACAACCGTCTCTATACAGCCACCCACCGGAGCAGGCAAGACCGCCATCCTTGCGGACAGATCGAGAGGACCAAAGGTATTCACTCTAGGGTGTCGAGGATATGCACTCATCAACCAGGGTGGGATCTGTGGCTCTTTTAGGGAACCAAGAGAAGGTCGAATACTATAGAAATGATTCTCTGAAGTATTGTCGACATGAAGAAGAAAAGAAGAAAAAAAGTCCAAAAGGTCGGAGGGAAGGCGAGCTTTTATAGAGAGGCTGTGGGGCGCGGGATCACTCGTGCTTCACCGCCTAAAAGTTGCGGGCAGAATTATTTTTTTTGAGCCGCAGGGTTTTGAGGAATTTGGGGGTTCTGATTGGTTGATGGGCTGTGAAAATGATGATCCACTGCAGACGACTTTGAGCTGAGCGGCGAATCACAGCGAGGGAAGAGTGGATGCTGCAGTGATTTTTTTCTGCGCGATGCGAGAGCTTCGATTTTTTGAAGTGGATCACTTTGGAGGTTTGCGCCGAAATTGATATCGAATGCGGAGGCAGAATGCGACTGCATGAATCATTGCGCCGAGCTGGTAGACCGTGCTTGACTCTGTGGTGTTCTCGAGACTTGGGTTGGAACGGACTTCGGAGTTGATCTTGTGTAGTGCTGTCTAGATTTGTATATTGTGCATTACGTGCAGTATCTGCCTCGAGATATACATGCACTGGATAGTGAAATGTGAAGTCTTTTCGCATGCAGGAGCATTCATTGTCGCTGTGCGCTGTGCGCTGAGTACTTCGTCTTGTTCACTGCTTGTGCGCAGGCGAACATACTTCTGTTGCGAGGTCTCTTCTTGATGTCCCAAATTTTGATCTGAGTCTCACCTGGTCGTGGAATGCCTACAGAAATAAATTCATCTACTTGAGACAGGATCTCATAGTCACTGATGCTAAGCCGCAAAGCAAGATGTTGTGAAATCACTTCTGTTTTGTCCTCTACCCTGCAGTGCCTCAGCTCGAGAGAAACGCTGAAGTTATGAAACAACAACACAATGCGAGCAAACGATTTCCATCGACGGCTTAAGCTTCTTTGTGCATCTGTAAACCTTCTTATTCCATTTATGAAATAGCACGGTGGCTGTCTCGAGAATCGCTAGCATAACACTACAAACTCTCATCGCGATCTCTGTACAAAGCCTCCCTCTCAATCCACCCTCTCACCTCGTCTCCAACCAGCCCATCCAAACTCCCCTCACCACTCTTCACAACCTCTCTCACCCGCGAACTACTCACATCGCCATCGCCTTCCCGCCCCTCAACCATCTCCACCCTCTCAACCCAAGCCTCTTCACCTCCAACATCCCTCACCCTCTCCCTCGTCAACCACGCCCTCTGCTCATCGACCCCTCCCCACGTATCATCAGGTCTTGTCGTGACTCTCACCTTGCACTTCTCGAAGAACGGCCCTAGCGCATTTTGGATACCTTCGTTGTAGTACTTTGGATTAAAGATGCGGACTATCGTATCAAAGCCTGCGAGGAAGGTCTGTATCGGTTGACCTCCATCTTGTGTAGCATAAAACCCCGATTCTGATATGGCTTTCGCTTTATCGTGAAAGAAAGGCATCGTCGTAACCGCAACATCGATCTCTACACCCTCATCAAGCAACTCCCGTCCCATCGCTTCCATCATACTCAATCTGATAGGAAAACTCGCCGGCTTCGGCGCCTTATCAGCGTTATTCACCGACAGCAACAACATCAACCTCTTCTCCCCTTCTAGCCTCAACGAAGAGCGTGCTATGCTTGCGTGCGCTAACGTTGGCGGATTGAAGCTTGAGTCAAGAATCACAAGATTCTGTAGCGGGCGGGTTGGTCGGCGCGGCGCTGGGACATTGGAAGTGTGGGGTAGAGTACAGAGGATGCGGAATGAGTCTTGCGATGATTGGAAGGATGTGAGGGCGCGAGAGAATGACGCGACAAGTGATCGAGCTTCTATTAAAGGCATTTTGGAGTTTAGTGAGTTTTTGGTGCTCATTGTGTGGTGATGCGAGTTGTGAGATCAAGCAGTGCAGCAACGTGGGGCAGCGATCGACTGGGGTGAGCCAGAAATAGCTGGAAGGATAGATGACCTCCTTGTCCACTTGGTAGCCGCGTCAAGCAAGAATATTTGCCTGTTGTCGGATTGATACATCTGGAATAAAATTCGTAGACTTAGAGTCTCATAATAATGAAAAGATCACCTTTGGGGGTGGCGTCGTTGTTGCTTAGCATTAAGGACTTCCCAGACAGCGTGGACTTGGTAAATATTCTCTAGAAATCATGATATTTGGTGACGTACGGCAAAATTAGATGTTTTCGCGTCACAGATATTACATACCATGATTTATCAAACCTTTTTCTAACATCAAACCAAAGACCTGGCCATCCGTAGCCTCATCGTCGTTGCGTTGGCCCAACGAGCTACTATTCCTAGTATCGCCAGGGGCAAGAGAGCTATCCTAATCACCTTAGCTACGGTGCCAGCTCGTAAGCGGTGATTCGCTCGTTGTGATCCAGTTCGAGGAGTCGCAGCAGGATCTGGACACGGTCATCGCCAGTATTCAGCTAATCCAAGTCGCGTGCGTGGTTAAAGCACTTTTTCGGGTACAGCTTCTCCTGCTTCACAAGACAACGAGGCCACTGGGCCATGGCAGGTCTGAAAAGGGCCACCTAGATCCTTGCCGTCAAGGGCCTGCATGTCCTCAGTATCAGTTGGTTGGCGGGTGTAGCCATAGGTAAATGGCGAAGGGAGGCCCTCTCAGCCACAAGCCGCGCAATAGTCTGTTGTGTACTCGGGCATATTGGGTGTGAGATGTACGATATGTAGATCTACGAAAATAGGAGAGGGTAAATGAGGCGCCATGGTTTCTGGGCTTTCTGAGTCTGTACCCAGGGTTTCCACATCGCGGTGCTTCCCCCACCAAGGCCACGACCTGATATATATAGAGGTATCCCTGGGAGTTCAGGTTCGATTAACATCGGAACTCCTCCACTTCAGATGCATTTTGAGCTCCAAAGAGTAAAGCTTTTGCAAGCACGAGATCTCCCTTTCAGAAATGGGTGTCTGTCAGTCTTTTGACGTTTTTTTGAATCTGTATAGCGGCGGCTAATATGGTGGCTTCCCTGCTGATGTAGCTAGCCTTATTGTGGTTGTTGTCGGTTCCAATTATATCATTTATAATTATAATGGGGGTGGGCCTTGGGCACCACTTGACGATATCGTCGATCAGATTTCTGAGCTTGGTAGACTCGGTATACCGCCTATAATGCAAATAGTGCTGCTTTCATGACTGGATACCTTTCTTCCCCCCTGAGGTGCCCTAACTTCTTGAACTCGTCCAGTGGGCATTCCGGCAAGTCGAATGTGCCTTGGCCCGTGAATTCAGGGTCCTTGTAGTACCCTTCGATTGTCTCGGTCACCTTTAGCCCCATGTCCTGTGGCTTCATGTGGAATTTCTCCTGTGCTACGTTAGTTTGTGTGGTGGCATTGCGTACGGTTGGTAAGGGTCACACTGTTTGTTCTTGAGCCGAAGGCGGCTCCTCAGACTCTGTAGTATCACTCTAGTCCACTTGCCGAGACTGGGGAGCGTCCTAGTTCCGCATTCCTTCTCTCAGTGTCGAAATCTGCTTCACCACGGACAATTGGCTGTTCGAAAAGCCTCAGGACATTTCAGGCTAATAACTCTCAAACGACTACTGTCCTGGTGCCAGCAAATGCCATTTTGCGAAACAGGTGCATCTGAATGCCTGCTTCAATAGCTTTGCAGGCGAGAGAGCTGTTTTTGAGGTCCTGAAATTCCAGGTGACCCCCAATCTCTCCCAGTATTTCCATAGGGAGCGAGTTGAGAGACGGCATGGCGGTTTATATGCAACTCAAGGATGCAAAGGGCCACAGGTCCCTTCAAGAAGGGGTTTGATCCAGGGACAAAATCAGGTCTGCCGGTATATAAGGTATATAAGGTGAGGATGAAAAAGTGAAGGTGGCAGTACCTTTGTAGTCTTTGGTTTCTGCTATTATCCCCCCTTTAACTTGCCAAGTACATATTCTGATGGCTGCTTCTTCTGTCTTGTCGCTGGAAAACAGTTGAGGATCGAGCTTGCAGAAGGCTTCCTTATATTTTCTGGTCTCCACTGTTCTTTTCGATCCTTTGGCTTGCACAGCTCTGACACAGCCAGGCTTTGCCGGTGACTTTATTGAGAATGAGATCGACGGAGCCTTGTCATCTCCATGAAGGGCTTGGATATCCTTAGGGCCGCCCTAACCCTAATCCGAGTGGTCTTTGGCGCTGATGCGATAGAAGTCAACGACAAGGTTAGCGAGACTGTCTTGACTATTTTCGCAGCCGAGTTCTTCTTCGTCTTGAGCCGAGCTTTGGTCAAAGCTCAACTAGAGCTCATCCTTCAGTTCGGGATTCAACAGACATTGCTTGACAACAGACATGTCAAGTTTGTCGGGAGTCGTCCCGTCCTTTTGCAACCAACGGACATTGGTAAGTGTCTTGTTCCTTATATATATCGAGGTGGGGATACCGATTCATATTCTGTACTATCACGAAGCACCAAATTGGTTCGTAGGCACAGATAATGTGTTGCTATCGAGTATCACAGTTGGTATCAATAAAGCCGCCCCAGCCTGCAAAATTTGCTCGTATAGAGCCTCTCCGAGGATATCCTTGAGGGGCTGCAGCCATTTGTCTTTGCAGTTTGATAATTTCTAAAATCATCATCAGGGCTACACCTGAGCTCTGTTATCTGACTCCGCTACAAAAGATATAATCTCTTGGACAATAAGGCGCCTGTTTCGATGAACTGAAGTACCCACTCGAAACGTTGTCTTGAGCAGGCAAGGCTGCGAACTTCTCGTAGTTTTCACCAGATTAGCATCCAGTGTGCCGAAATCCTGCAAAAAGATACACCTCGTTCTAACCCACGGCTGGGGCCATTTTTGGTGGCCAGGAGTAAAGTAGCTCTGTGTGCAAATTGTCTACCGCCAGCAGATGAAAGTTGGCAAAGGTTTTACGCAAGACGTTCTCATTCTCGATCTGTTGGACCCGGTTGCGAAGCGCAACAACTTCAAGGTGATCCGCGGGGAGTTCAATGGACATGATGGTTGTGTTGGGAACGTGAATTGGTATGCAAAGGTTTTAGTTTGGAGTCTGTGGTATTGAGAATGTGAAAGAAGAAATGATCTTGTCGTCTATGATCCAGAGGAAGGGGCTAGCAGTAACTGCGGTGGATCTTCGAACTATCAAAGATATAATGGAATGTCTATATACGGTTACCCATGGCTGGCTGTGGGAATGGGAAAGTTGACAGCACTGCGACTTGAACCCTCTCGATGCCATCGTCTGCAAGCCAAGCATGTACATGCAAGGGCTTCTTGGCATTGCATGGACAGCGACCCATGTTTCTGAAGCTACTGAAGCTGTCGTTTCCAAGGGGCAGAGGCCTTAGGATCTGTCCGTATAGCTTCGGCGAACGTCTTATTGGGGGTTGGCACCATGATCAACAAGCCAGTTGGTGGGCTCGACCTGGCGACAGGAGATGGCTTAGGGGAGAGGGCGCCATCCCATCGTCAAGAAGAGACTCTCCACAACCTTAGGTGTGGACTGAGCTCAGCGGTGACCAATGGTAGTATATATCAGCCCCGAATCCAAGGAGCTTTTCATGTCTTTGAATAATCAGTCCTTGTTTTGTTTTACATATCTGCCTTATCTTGTTGCATTCTTTTTGTGGCAGCTTTTCATTCATACACAATCCAAGGCAGAGTAAACCATCTCTCGTGGTGACCTAGAGCTGTAACTTGGTTTCGGCGGCAAGATCAAGAACGCATGTCTGCCATCAGGCCGAACAGTGAGCCAAGGTTGCTGGCTTGATTCACGATCGGAGTGCCGCTCGATCTAGGAAGAATATGGAGGCGCTGCCGTCGGTGTTTGGGTTACTACGATCGCGAAGGCGGTTGAGGAACTTGATGAATTTGGACGCCGAGCCATGAACATCGTGAGCCTCGTCAATGGCAACAAGGCAAAACGGAACAGCAAAGGGGACATAATGTTCCTTATCTTTGGCCTTTTCGCAAAGGATAGGAACTTTCACCGATAAAGTGGGATGTGGGTTGTAGATGTCTTTGACAAGTTCCTCACGTCCGATAAGAAGGACATGATCCGGCGTGTGACCAGTGTGAAACTCGGTCTGTTGGTACTTGACAGTGGGATGAAGTATTTCGTCCTTGTCAGCGCGAATCTTGAAAGCTAGGCAAAGTAAAGCGATAAATGCCAGACTAGTGATAGTCGTTCCGAATCTCATGGAATGTCCGTTCTGGTGGCCTTCATAATATAGAGCTGAACTGAAGATATCTCTATAGTCCTCCTTCATATCTCTCGGAAATGAGTTCCAGATGCTGTGTCAAGAGCATCGGAATCACAAGATTTCTCGTTTCGGCTGCCAGGCTCTTTCCTCGGGCTCTGTGAGAGACGGGCGGTCCCAAATTTGCTTTATTTCCAAGGCAGCAATCTTTTCATTCATGGCTTTGAAAGTTTCAGCCCACGGGTGGGTTTGTCTCGCTTTCATGCTCATCATGCTCCACCGGAGGTCGTTTTCTCTGTTGTTATGATGGAAGATAGTCTTTTGAGCCTGACCGACCAAAGTCCTTTCCGTAGAAACAGATATACCGGCCATTTTCGTTCAACGAGACGAGAGAAGCTGCAGGCTGGGATGAGCGTTATGTTCTGTATGCATTGCAGAGGAACCGCAATCCCTGCACGCTTGGAAGGCTGAGAACTTACTTCTGGTTGCAGTTTGAAGAGTGAGGGAGTGGAATTGTCGAAAAACATATCTCACACCATCTTCCAAGTTGTTGAGACCTGTTCGACCCATCCTGGGTCACCGATCTCAGCCTCGCGGACCTCCACCCAGTGGTGATGGGGTTGCTCTGTTGGTAGGAGGTCCTTCTGGGATCGGATGACCCAGATACAGGCACATTGACTGACCTGGCCGACGATTCTGTCCCTGTTCTTAGGAAAGGCTGTGACCCGGTGTTGTGTAATGCCCGGTCCCTTGAGTCGGGCTAGAATATATCTATTGTAAGTCCGGTGACTGTTTTGTAGTCGGATATATATATAAGTCAATACCAGACTTATTTCTGAGGTCAGTTGGGCCTCTTCTCAACAATGTAAGGATCTCGATTTTCGAATGGATTATATGGAATGAGTCCGCTCATGATCTTTGTTGATGGCAGTAGTCCAGAAAAGTGAAGATTGATGTGCTCGGCTTCTGATAGACCATATATTGTTCATAATATCGCTCGGAAGCTTCTGAAAAAGAGCGAGATCTGTAGTGGGTATACCGAGAGGGTTAATTAGACCCTTAGGGATAGGACTGCGGTTCTCTAGCATAGGGAAATACTATTTGGTGCCAGTGTTTCCGGCGGATCTTGGCCAAGTCCTCCGGTGTGTTTGCCCACTGGCTGACAGCAGCATCTATATCCAGACAACGCGGCAACATTTTCTTAGTAGCCAGGAGGAGGGTGACCGTTCTAGGAATGCAGTAGCCATGTCCTCTTTAAAACAATTTACAAAGCCAAAAGGATGTAAATGCTGAGTTCAACATCATCTCTGAGGAGAAACTTGACCATGCTTGTTACATAGTTGTAGATTGCTTCTGTACGTGGTTACAACCTGTGGGAGCTGGGTGAGAGTGCCGGCAACCACAATGCAGTAATAAAGCGTGGACTTGACGTTTTTGGCAAAGTGGGCCTTATCAAGCACAACTCGGCCGGCGTGAAAGTTCAGCTATAACTTCCTGACCTTGGACTCAGGCAGAAAATATATCGTTGCCTCTTTGATCCTGACCCAGCACGTACTGTAATCGTCAAAGTCGGGATACAGCTTGCACACTTTGTGGGTAAAGAGATCATAAGTGACTCTGCCTGGGAATATGTTCTTCTCCTTGAAAGGTTATACAAGGGGTCGTAGAGGCCAGGAGGTAGCTGTATTAACCCTTTCTTGGTGTCCATTGCAAGCCAGTACACCCCCACATGAGCGAGAGGTAATACGCCAGATCGCGAAGGCTGTTCGGGGTTGGCGTTGATGAGCCGAAGATGAACGCGTTAGGGTGAAGGCGAGAGACAGATTCCAGGTACGGGCTCCCGCTCGATGTGACACGGTGGGCCTCATCTAGGATTGCAAAGTTGAACACACACTTCTGTATATCTAGCATATCTTTCTCTGGCAAGTGGTTTGCCCAGGTGCAGGCAGTACGTGGTTAGGTTAGGATGGATGAAGCTTTACTTCCTTTTTGGCGAAAAGAGAGTCTCACTACTGGCGGCGTAAAGGTGGTCTCGTTGTTTGCGGTGCGAGTCGGTGTATTGTTGCTAGAAGAAAATGATTGAGAGCATGCTCTAAAGAGAGAACAAATTACCTGGTAGGCCACGTCATGGAAATAGGACCTTGCGTAACATCTTCGCATATGCTTTGAGGAGACGATCAGGCCTCCTATTTCGGATAGCTTGAGGGACCTTCTGATTTGAAGGTGAATCTCTCCTGGTAGACTAGAGAAAGAACGGGAAGATATGATAGTAGGTGAGAGTTATGCTGCGAAGGGGTTCGACGCAGTCTCGCCTCACTCTAAATCATTTCAAACACCAAGCGAACGTTTGCGAATGTCCATATCTCCAATATATATAACAAAAGATGGTTTGGTAAAGGGCTGTACAACATAGTAATATGCAGCAGTTGTAGTCGAGCATATCACTCCGGTGAAGTCCTGGGGGTAGGCAT
Organism: Fusarium secorum; assembly: GCA_013363185.1. Classification (NCBI taxonomy): domain Eukaryota; kingdom Fungi; phylum Ascomycota; class Sordariomycetes; order Hypocreales; family Nectriaceae; genus Fusarium; species Fusarium secorum. The sequence continues at coordinate 27,547 of JABEEM010001229.1, forward strand.
GGAGTGTAGGTCGACTCTGCTTCGCTGTCTATGTTAGATCTTGACGTTAAATAACTCTGTCAAGAGACAGCTTATTCTGATTGAGACTCACCTTCAACGATGGGAAATCGATGGAACACGAGAGGAGCCGAGGTCCTTTCAGTAAGGATCGATGGTCTTTCATTTATAGCAAGGGCTTAGCGGAGATAATATACGAGAATAGCTGATGTATCTCTCTCGGTTTTGCCTAGAGCTGCTGAATGGTTTGTCACCATGAGAAACTTCAGGGGTGAAACAGCACCCTCCGAAGCAAAAAGATTGTACAGATTGCCATCAGCGTCTTTCTCGTCGGTTGTGAGTATTGTTGTGGTAAGTAAGGCCAGAATTTTCATAAATGTCTAGAGATATGACGAAGTAAGTAAAAGAAAGAGATCTTGTCCGCAGTTTTCGGAACCTTGGCGAGACAGGTGATATGGTAAACAACTGTGACTGCATCAAGCTCTACAGCGTCGTCTCCGCGACCGCGAGGTTGTGGTGGATGAAGGGTGCCATCGAAGTGGTGGAAGTGAACGCCCGGGACCCCGGGTTGATGAGCCACGAGGATTGCCCTTAGGAGCGTCAACCCCAACCGCTTGAGGTGTGGCAACCTCGAGAGCTCCTCCACCAGAACCTTGATAATCAACTATAAATATATCCTGTTCTCGCTGCCCAAGCCATTCCTTGCAATTCAAATGCTTTGCGATCACTTGACAGGGCTTTTGTAAGTCAGCGTACGCAGTTGATATTTTGATGAGATAAATAGAAGAAGAGAAGGTGCATGGTAGAGATGTGATGAAAACTGGGAACGACGAAGATTGCTTTACTGAGACTGATGCAGTTGAATGCATAAGAGTGTCCCACATGACGGTGTTGGCAATGTCGGCAGTAGGCTGAGGGTTGGATGTCTGGTCGACCACACAGCAGGCTTCTCAAGATTGTCTGCCAGTGTTAGACATGGCTTCGATTCTCTTGTAGAGGGAGATTCGGGCAAATTCTGCATTCTTTGCAGCTGGGCTCAACCATGTGGATAGCCAGCTGCTGTACGTACAAGGCAAGCAACACAGCCTGACAAATACGGTCAACATACTGATCAAGTCATGATCCGTGGATAAAACTCGATGGAGAGTTGCCGGAGATTCGATAACTTTCCTAGCCGGTCCGCAATAAGGTAGAGCCGGTATAGGATATCTATCAGATAGGGTACCCTGCCGATTAGGAACGTCTCTGCCGGCCCCTTCTCTTGAATGACCAGCTGCTCGAGGTTCTCTAACTGGTTCAGCAGTGAGATCTCTAGATGAGAGTCAGTGTCACAACTCAACGAATGAAAGGAGACAGTATTCACATATATATCCTTAGCCTCTCGGTTATGCCACATCGCATAATCGACCAGGATAGAGACGTAAAATACGACTTGGAAAACAACGCCGACCAACACCTATAAGGCCTCGTTGTTCACAATCGGTATCTGGGCTGTAAACCGCCGACAATATTCCGCTCGCTCGCTGATACCCCAATGCATACCTCTATTTGGGCTTGGTAATGTCCGCCGGACTTTCTCGCGGTCAAAAGCTTTGCGGGTTACGAGGTGTATGAGGAAGTGTTGTGATGGCTGGCCAGGCCTAATTTCTTAACCTTCTCATGGTTCTCCTTGGTGTTTTGAGTGTACCACAATCGAACAGTCCTGAGGGCCAAGGCAGGAGGACCTCACCGAGGTGAGAGTATAGGAAAGATGCCATTGATGTTCAACTTCTCGCTGGGGAAGAATAGCTTTTGCGGACGTGTTATCCTTATATAGTACTATAGTTGGATTGATGAGAGGAGAGGAAAAGAAGAAGACAGACCCGTGGTATTTATACCCAGAATCTCAAGCTCTGGGATAATTCACCTGGACAAATTCTTTGCTAATTGCAGCCTAGTTTGCATATCATTGACGACCAGGCTTCATTTTGACCACTGTTTGCCAAGCAGAAGAAATCACCAAACAACCCTCTTTAACACAAAAGTTTCCAGTTTTCTGATGCGCCAAATCAAATGCAAGAAGTGACTGCGACATTCCGAGCAAGATGTTGAGCTGTTAAGCAAAGTCAGCTCAGTTCAAACACCAAGCACGATGCCAACTGATCCTAGCAACAACTAATTGTCAAAGGATAAGCAAATGGCTCAGTTCAAAGGCAGAAAACAAGGCAGAAACTCAAAATTATAAACAACTATGTCACAAGATTATTGAAAACCGTGAAATTACCGAGATGATTTGTGTTTTTACAGAGACAGATTGGAAAGGGGTAAACCCTTAGGGCGGGCTCATCGACAACTTTGTTAAGTAAGGTAGTATACCAAATGACCGCTAAACTTATCATAGGTTTACCTACGTTTACCTAAGTTTTAGGTAAAGCAGCGAGGCATCTTGAGCTCTTTGTCACCAACTCACCAACAAACTCATGAGCATCTAGAACAATATTGAACCAAATAAGACCATTCTGCCTAAATGTTGATTGTATAATTATCAAAGCCTCACAAAAATAAGGCAAAGAGCAAATAAGAACCCAGAACTCCTTTAGACACCATGCATCTCGCCATCACCTCATTTCATAACATTCACTCCGCACTCTGCCCATCCATAACGCCTCCAGAGAACCACTCCGCCAGCGTACTAAACCGATCCTCGCTGTTCTCCAGATCCATCTTGAAAAGATCATGCTTGCCAGCCCGTTCCTTCTGTCCCTTGCGCATCTTGCGGATCATGTCGTTCTCCGGTGCACACTTGGGACACTCCGCATCGCCGTCGTTGCCGCCGTTTCGAACACAGCGTTGGTGGAAGCTGTGTTTGCAGAGGAAGTGGACGGCTGGTAGGTCAAGGCGCTGGCTGCAGTCTGAGCACCAAGTCGCTTGGAAAACGGCGGGTTTGGAGCCCAGGTCTGCAAGCTCCACGCGACGCTTTTCTGTATCGCCGCGAAGATTGTTGATGCGGTTGCGGTTGGTAGCAATTTCTTTGCGCTCTCTGGTGATTGTTTCGTGAAGATATGGTTTGATCATGCCCATGGTAGCTACGCCACCGCCTGAAGATTGGCCAACGAGTGTTTGGATGACCTGCAAGGGAGCCATGAGCCCATCTTTGTCGATCTTGTTTAGCACGTTGGCCAACTCATCAGGCCCGGCTTCCTCCAGCACCCTTTGGTCAGAAGTGAGATATGCCAGCGCGGCTGGATACAACTGTGGCTCCTCAGGGCCATACTTTCTGAGAGCCTTCATGGCGCCCCGTGTGTCCTTGGCTGATGTGTAAGATCTGAAAATGTCAAAACGCAGTCCTGCCTGTTCCTTGACAAGGATAGTTCCATCTTGGAAATCCGCAAGATGCGACAGAAGCAAAACATTTGAGCTTTCCATAGGCACATGTTCGCCCTGAATGAGCTTCTTTGCCTTAGCCTCCCATTCCTCCTTATGAACCTGTCCCTTCTTCTCGCTTGCCTTGTACAAGTACATCTCAAAGAGGGTGGTGTAAAGATCTGTTCGATCACTCGACTTGAGCTCCTTTTCTTCGAGACACGCTTCGAGGAAGACGATAAACTCATCGGGGTGATCGATGAACGATGAGAATGCGGTTCTTGGTGGAGGAGGGGTATACTTTGGTGCAGGTATATCGTCGTTATTCACGATGATGTTCCCATCGCTAACTACAGCCCTCGTGTTTCCGACTGTTCCAGGAGATGCGACGGAAGATGTATTCATATAAGGTAGGGGTAGCAGATTGGACAAATTCTGGACAGCGCTGGCCGCCCCAGCTGCAAAGCCGCTACTGGCGGGCGTATCGATCTCGTTTTGCACCGTCAAAGTGCGCCGAGGTCGGTAATTCCCTGTATAATAGTCCACGAACAACTTGGTGGCATCTTGAGGACAATTCTCTATGAGCACTCGGGCGTATTTCTGTAGACAAGGGTATGCCTGGACAGGTTAGCCATTATTCGCTTCAGTAGGTGCTGCCACGTACGATATCAGGATCTTGACGCCAAACATAATCGAGCGCTTCGACATAGTTCTTGGAGTCCTCTATCAAGATATCCACCACAAGATCGGTCTCGCCGTGCTTCTTGGCAAGGTATGCAGCCTGCTCGTAGTATCCGCCTTGGCGGCACATGGCAATTGCTGTATCAAGATCAAATTTGAGGTCGCCAGGAGACTTGATGAACTTTTCAAGCTTGTTGATGTCTTTAAGCTTTGCATAACAGTTGAGGAGCAGGGTTGTGTGGTCCGCAGTCGCTTTTCGATGTTCGTGGAGTTGTTCCAGATATTGAATTAGGTTGTGAATGCGTTGCGTATCAAGGTACTAGGAATATTAGCCTTGCTCATGGAGAAGGGCTGGCAACTCACCTTGCGAATGACCTGTGATGGCTCGGTCGTATCAATGGCTCGAATATACTGAACCATGGCGCCATCATAGTCAGCTTTTTGATATAAGTGATCGCCAAAGCGGCGGTAAATAAGGCTTTGCTGCTCATTATCCATTCCAGACTTTTGTGCCAGCTCGATAGCCAAAGGAAACATGTTCCTCTGATACAGCATCTCTAGGCGTTGCTGTAGGCTTTTTTCATGATACCGGTAAACCTGATGAAGTCAATAAGAGACCACCGTAAGCGGCAGACTCAACTTACCTTGCCATCTTGGAGAACTGTGAAGAAATCACCCCAGATGTCGACAAAGTGTCCTACAGGTGACATCAAAGTCTCTGTATGGCCAATAACTCGAAGGTCCATATCCAGCAACACAAAAGACGACGCATTGAATAGAGAATTAGTAGTAGTATTACCAAAACGTCGTCTCATGGCCTCAGAATCTTTCGCAGTGCTGCTTGCTGGCGGACACGCAAGCGCAACATATTCATTGTAAACATCAATCTTGCTCTTTGGCGATTCATACGCCTTGGGCGGCCCTCGACCGTCCAATGTGTATGTGTAGATAGCATCGTCACGCGCTACAATGACGCCGTCAGTATTTGGATCACGCGTCATGCAGCCCACTGCGCATCCGGCATCTTCGATGGTCTTGGGCGGCAGTCCTTGGCCCTTTTTGGACAAACCGAGCTTCAATATTCGGGACGTCGTGGAAACAAACAAAGTGGTGAGCTTTTGTGCCGTATCACACGCGAGTTCAACACCGGTGATAGGCTCCTCTGATTCGAAAACGATTCGTTGCTTCGTACCGAGATCGTGGACCAATTCGCCCCGGATTACGGTAACTGCGCCGTTAGTGAATCCCACAGCGATTTGTGTAAGATCGTCCGTAGCTGTAAACGCAGATATCTTCAGCCCGTCAGTTTCCGATGCCGTATCAACTCCCTCTAAGACTCACGGGGAATTGCCGTCGGTTATTGTTGATCATGACCGTGCTCAGACATGTCGGTGTGTTGGTCTTCTTAACAAGCTTGTCGAGCGCCCACACCTTCAGAACAGGCTCACTGCTCATATCCTCCTATCGACACCGTCAGTCCATCAATTCATTGTATAAGCTTCAACAGGCGGTACCGCAACTGTCAACAAGAGACTTGTTCCTTCGACCTGGCGCATATGCGTGATGCTTCCAGCTTCGTAAGCCTGGAAGCGCTTGACAATCTTCCATGACTTGTTTATTATGCTGACATATCCATCGAACGATCCAAGGAAGAGACTATCGGAGCCTGCGCAAACGCTCGAGATCTCGCTGCCCTCGAAGAGCTGTCGGGTTTCGTCGTCGGCGATGTTTATTTGGACGACGTCGAAGAAGTCAAACGACTTCCACTGCGATTCATTGTCAGCATGTTAAGTCTCGAAGTGCGCATGAACCGGGAACTCCTATGCGCGCATGATAACAGGGTAGCCCTTACTGAGATGGCCATCTTGAAGCATTCGGGAATATCTTGAATTGGAGAAGATGAGCCGCGGCGCGATGACGATGGTGGGACGCTGAAGCTGGGGAGCTACAGGAGCTTGCCTTAGCGCCACAGTGGCTGCAACTCCAGGGCACTCGACCCATCACTGCAGAACATCGAATTATCACGTAAAGCTAATCAAAAGCTCGCTCGTTTGGCGCTCATCATAACAATTGTCAGGGTATCATGCATGGTATATTAAGGGACAACTTTCCCTCGACTGCGTATAGTAAGTAAGTACCGAACCAGAATTCTATATAAGTCAAGCAAAACACCAGATACGCTCTCATTCCTGCCAAACCCGCCAGACCCAACCAACCCAGTACCATAAAGCAAAACAAAGCATCAATCATTCGCAATAAAAATCAACACGCTCATGCCTCCTTCGTTCTAGAAGCCACAGGGGTATCTTCTTTCTCATTCTCGCTCTTCTCGTTGAATACCTCTCGTGGCGTAATTAAAGGACTGCTCAGACCACCAATACTGCCGCTCACGCTCTCAGCTCGTCCATGACCAAGCAACCCACTTCGAACACTTGCAGCATCTCCTTGTTTGGCATAATAACTGTTTCTATCACCAGAAATCGCAGGCCCAACACCTGTTGCAGAGTAAATGCTCGTGCGTTCTGTTGCCATTCGAGGATTGCCGTGAATACCGGGAGTAGTAGGCATACCCATCGGGTCGATGTTCGCACTCAGAACACTAAGTGGTAAACTTTCACGACTTCCACCCCAAAGTGACGAAGGTGCAAGAGCACGCACAGATGCGTCCGTATCAAGAGAACGCCTTCGTCGTCGCTGACTTGATGACGCCAAAGTCAGGATAGATGCGTTATCTGTAAGTAGATTATTGGCGGTTGCAGACGTGTACGTCGTTGGGTTGCCAGTTGGCGCCAAATGGGGCGGAATGGCCGACGCTGGCGTTCCTGTAGTGGGGAACGGTTGGGTGAATTGAATAGACTGCGTGTTGCCATGGTGCTGTGAAGTATGATTCTGGGCTTGCCCTGCCCCGTTAGGCGCCATTGATTGTATCGTAGTCAAGGTCGTCGTTAAAGACCTCACAGATGGTGCTGGACTTGAAAATGTACTGTCTCCCCCCTTCCTAGATTCAACTCCTCCGCCAACGGTACGGCTCGTTCCAGCAACAGAACTTGCCCTGTGGCTGGGTGCCATGAGTGAATGGGAGGCCTCATGATCTGTCAACACCGTACCGGCCACACTTCCACGCCCGATCGTTGGCGGTCCCTGATCTTCTCGAGATGTCCGAGTGGATCGGTCCACACTAGTATTGCTTGTACCCGTCTGTGTGGTGGTGAAAGTGCATGCACTCGTTCCGTTGGTTACACCGTTGCCGACCTGTCCAGATTCCGGGTAAGGGTTGTTCTTCTTGTGGCTGCGTTTCTTGTGTCTCTTTTGACGTTCACCATCGGATGATTTGAAGTTGGTGAGTTTCTTAACCCATGTCGAAAACGGTCTCCTGCGTTGACCTTGACGGTCTGATATGTTAGTATCAGGCATTGTATTGTGAGGCTATCGCAAGGTGGCGATATCGCGTGATGGTATTCATAAACATGAACGATGCTTCCACACTCACCATGCTCTGGAGGTATCGCGTCGGTCGTCGCCATCAAATTGAGAAGAAGCCGTTGAATTGAAACGAAACGTTACGTCGAAGATACCAGAACAAACGTCGTTGGGTAACGGGTAGAGGCGGGGAGTCTATGACCAAAGTAAAGAGAAGAGAGGCTCGCTCGGAAGTTGAAAAGAAACGAAAATGATGCGTCAATCGTGGATGGAAGACAGAACAATGGAAGCCGAAAACTAAGGGATGAAGCTAGAAGAGACGTCGTCAGCAGATCAACGTGTGTGGCATGGCATGTAACAATACAAAGGCTGAAAGCGGCGAAGCATGATGGTACGAAGGTCGGGATCTGGATCACGTGATGAATCTGTTGCATGATGAGACAACTACCGTACCTAAACTACACGGACCAGAAGACGACGGCCCTTTCTATTCGTTCATGGCCTAACATTGACTCAAATATAGGCACCTCCCAACGTGTCAAGTCCCCTTGATCCCTTATTTCTGCCGCAGGTACCCGTTGAAATCTCCCGTGGCTTCGAGTCTGGACTGTGCTGGCTATAAGCTGAAGGCACATCTTTTCTTGGCGCCACCTCCACCACGCGGACCCTGGATTCGGGGACGGTTACCCGCTGTGCCTTAATTAGATCGCCCTAAAACCAGGTGCCCCCTAGCTACCTAGGTGCAGCTCACCTCAGTTTCAGCTCGCTTCGACGTCATTTCCCAACTTGGACTTTGAAACTTTCAACACCACAGCCAAAGACCAACTCTACACAAACAAGCATGATCTGCTGTAGAGTATGATCATCAAACAACTTCCTCAGGATGTTGTCGACAAGATCAAGTCATCGGTCACTATCACTTCTCTGAACGGCGTTGTCTGCGGTCTTGTTACAAATTCTTTAGACGCTGGCGCATCCAAGATCAACGTCTCGATCGACTACAGCAGGGGAAATTGTACCGTTGAAGATAATGGGTCCGGAATCCCACCCGAAGAATTTAAAGATGGCGGGGGCCTCGGGAAGCTCCACCGTGAGTGAAACGATATTACTTACGTGAAGCTATTTGTACTTACGCCTTCTCAGATACATCCAAGTTTCCCTCAAGGTCTTCTGTTCATGGGAAAAACGGCGATTTCTTAGCATCCCTTGCTACATTTTCCCTTCTGACCATCACATCTCACCACCAAAGGCATATTTCACACAATTCTATTTCTTTTCACAACTCTCGAATACTGGCTAGACAGTTGCCTTCGCCCCCTGAATCACGGCTTGTCAACTTTGATCATGGCACTCGTACGACTGTTCGAAATCTCTTCGGCAATATGCCAGTCAGGGTCAAGCAGAGAATTACGTTTACCGAAAGGTCTGCTCTTGACAAAGAATGGTCGAAATTAATCCGAGCTATCGTAGGCCTGCTCCTTGCCTGGCCATTATGTGTATCCGTTTCACTCAAGAACGCGGGAACCCAGCGCGAATTGCGGTTTCGACCAGCTGACAAAGCAGACATCGTCTCTAGAACCTCTCGACTTCTCACACAAGCTGGCCTTGCCGATTCAGACGACGCAGATACCTGGGTGCCCATCTCAGCATCATGCGGGTCGATTTCCGTCAAAGGCGCTATCTCCACGAATCCAGTTGCGACACGGCGCTCTCAATTTATTAGTCTTGGGATTCAGCCAGTCAGTAACGAATTTGGCACGGATGTTCTTTATGAAGAAATCAATAAGACCTTTGGAAACTCTAGCTTTGGTGTGATTGACGGTGATGAGGACCATAACGGGAACCCGCCGAAGCTGGAAGAGTTTACAGGAAGGGATTTGAAGAGTAGGAAAGGCATCGAGAGATGGCCCATGTTCTATCTCAAAATCAGCACTACGGGCTTGGAGGGCCTCGACAGCCCAGATCGACTTGACAGTCAAGGCCAGACGCTATCTGCGATCATTGATCTTTTGAAGGCAACATGTTACGGATTCCTCAAAAAGCATCATTTTCGTCCACAAAAAGTTCGATTAGCCCCCGAGGAATCCTTATTCTCGACAGCGAGAACGTTGGGCCGGTCGAAAAAGCCTAAGAAGCAACCAGTCTCATCATCGAATAGCTCGAGAGCTAGTTCCGTCACTCCTGTCTCCAGATCTGGTTCACTTGGACCACGAGCAGACAGCCCCTTTGAGGGTTGGAACCGGATCAAAGTTGGGAGAGCTACGCCACTCAGCGCCACCTCCAAAGCCGCGGATGTTCGTACAAAGATGCGAGAGGAGTCACCGCTAGGACGTCTTGTTGGAGAAGGCGGGAAACTGTTGCGAAAACCGTTTGATGAGCCATCCCCTGAACCAGAAGACGAGAAAACTGGCTTGTCTGCAAACAGTGGTGTGATCTCTGGTGCATGTACTATTGACGACACAACAGGTGATGGTGACACAAGCAACAGTGTTACCGGTCAAGGTGCGCAGAAGCGAGACAAGCATCCTAGCAAATGGCTCCAGGGTGTCATCAGCTCATGGGAGAATCCCATTTTTCACCCTGTAGAACCATCGGTGCCGTGTATTGACGGCTCAGCACAAGATCAGTCACATGCGTGTGGACATGGAAGCGTTCATGTTGGTTTTGAAACAGGATCCATGAGCCTCAGTGGGCGAATTTCACGTCACGCGCTTGCTCACGCTACCGTGATAGAACAGGTCGATCGCAAATTCATACTCGTGAAACTTCCCCTTGAGCGCGCAGTATCTGGGACATTGGCGCATGAGAGGCAGAGTTCTGCGTTGGTCATGCTTGATCAACACGCAGTCGATGAGCGATGTCAACTTGAGGACCTCATGGCGAGCTACTTCACCAACGACCCCTTGACAAACAAAACTTCACCAGTCATAGAACCCCTCGACCGACCCATAATCTTCGAAGTCTCAAAAGAAGAATGGCTCCTTCTCGAACAATATCGCGATTACTTTGCTGCTTGGGGCATCACATACCAAACACCAATCTCCTCACAAAACAAAATCATAGTTACGGGTCTACCTCCAAGCATCATCGAACGGTGCAGATTGGAACCCCGACTGCTCATTGAACTTTTACGAACAGAAGTTTGGCGAAGTGTGGATAGTAGTGTTCCACTTGTGCGACCATCAACCACAACCCCTGACAAGCCGTTGATATCACGTTTCAACGGGTGTCCAAGGGGTATTCTGGAATTGCTACACTCCAGAGCCTGTCGAAGTATGTCTCTTGCTTACTGCTTGCTCCCGCTTTTTCTAACTTTGTGCTAGGTGCAATCATGTTCAACGATGTTTTGTCGGTGAATCAATGTGAGGATCTCATCGACCGCCTGTCACGTTGTGCATTTCCCTTCCAGTGTGCGCATGGCCGACCCAGTATGGCGCCCTTGATTGATCTTGGAAACGAGGCAAAGTTTGGCGGTTGGCAAGAATCAAAACGACAAAAGACGGTTTCATGGAAGAGCTGGATAGAGGAGTCATGATGGGTTCTGTGCGTTTCTCGATACCCTTGTTACATAGGTCTTGTTTTTACATCTCAGCACAAGTATAGACCTTTGTGCATCCAAAGCAACATTTCATTGAACCGCTTTATGAAGCAAATATGCAAGCAACTAGGGATATCTTTCTAGGTTAACAGGCATTTGATAAACTCGAACAAAGATCCCCATGATGAAAACAGCCATCATCTCTGTCGTCCACGCCTCAATAGCAAGCCACCATAACCAGCGCTATGCTGAAATCCGCTCTCCAACGCCGTAATATACATCCAACGCCTCATGTGCAGCAAAGGCCTGGCTACCTTTGTATGACCCATTGTAAAGAGAAAGGGTATGATTTGTGAAATTTAGGTCGTGACTCATTTCGTTGACTCGCAGCTCTTATGCGAGATCGAATGTAAATCAGAAATAGTGAGTTACTCAAAAGGATGAGTAGAGGTGGTGAGCGTTTATGCCGCTGCGCCTTCCTGCGACTCCTCAGTCTGTGGATTTGCGGCTGCTTCGGCCAAATGGCGATCAACGGCGCCGAGCTGTCGCTGCTTCGCTTCCTCTTCGGTCTCCTTGATCCAAATCTTGTTGTCATGATCCCAACGGTGTCTGTAAACTATGTTAGCAAGTGAAGGTTTGAGGGGACGCCCCGTCAACGGTATGATGGCGAAACGGCTATGGTGGCAACATACCCTGCCCAACTCTCGGTGACTAAACTCTTTGTATCATACTCGTCAACCAAGATCTTGTTGAAGTTGAACGGAACACGAGCTTTGACGCCCTCAAACTCGGTGATGCGCATAGGCCACAAGTCCTGGCTCTTATACCGATGCTTGTTTTTGCAGCTCCAGACACCTGGGCGATCTGCCTCGCGCTCACGGAGGCCAGTAATATCAACGTACATGCCGTTCTGCATGTCAATCCAACGGCCATCAATAATATTTCTTCCATCTGAGCGGTCGATATCAACGTGGTGGGGGTTGATATCTAGGAGGTATTTCTTCGAGATAAACTCCCCTGAGGCAGTTTCTGTATAGTTCCAACTATGCTCAGTGCGGTTGAGGTTGTCCCCGATCCATTGAAGGGTATTGTTTGACACTTGAACGTCAAGATCATAGTCCCAAGGCATGATCTGGCCGTTCCACCACCAACCAAGAAGGGTTCCATGAGCAATCCATGTTTCCACGCCGTAACTGTTCATATGGAACAAATAGCTTCGAATTAGATCTCGAAGAACGAGACGATGTTCCTCATACGAGACCTTCGATTGGAAATACCGGTTGTCATAATGGCCAAGCTCGATATTTCGACCGGCTTCGACGAAGTATTTCGGTGTCTTTTCATCTGCACGTTTGGCAATCGACGACGAAGCTTCGGCCTCCCGAGTTTCGTGGAATAGTGGGGGGAATGCAAGAGCGGCGGTTGTTGATGAGAAGGAAGCGAAGCTCCAGAGGAGCAGCGACTTTACTGAACGCATGCTTGCTGCTGTATGATCGGATTATGCTAATGGTAGGAAGGAAGACGGAGGAGATGTTGGCAGTTGAATGAAACGTATGCGGAGGCGATGCGCTTGATTTGTAGAGGGAGGAATGTCATGCAACGGGGGGTGGGCGGATCGGATCGTTACAAAGTTGAAATCTCGATAAGAAAAGTAAGAAAGGGAGAAGAAGTAGCAATACTTTTTTGATCCAAGAGAAAAGAGGAGAAAGTGCCGAGATAAAGAGAGGGATACAAATGAGGTATCACAGACAATGTCAACAACGCATGTTTGTTATTAGGAGAGAAGAGAAGAGAAGAGGAGGCACAGAGATAAGAGAATGTGAAGAAGAGACGAGCCGGTGATGAGGATCTCTTTCCTTGAAATGAATGACGGAAGATGTGGGTTCGTTATCCCCGGCGGAAGGAACGACCCGAGCAGGGGGAGAGAATAAGAAAGACGCAAGTGCAGGCGCAAGTGCAACTGTGCAAGGAAGACCGGCAGGTGGGCGGCGCCGCGACTGTTTCCAGGGGGCGCGGGGCACGCGCCTCCTTGCCTTGAGCGGGATTAGCTGATTGAGTGTAAGAAAATGTATCAGTACCAGTGTGACAGTGACATCCAATTGCAAGACACGAGTATCATATTCATTAAATCCATATCAGATCTGAAATCATCATGCGATACTTGAGTCTATGGACTTGGTCGACTGTTGAAGTTTATCTCCCCCCAACGCCTTGAGTGTCACTTCCATTCCTCTCAATCAAAATTAGAGCCTCAATTAAACGCCCAAAACTTGACTCTATCCGTTTTGGACAAGATATACGTCAGCTGCACGGCAACCAGCATCCGAGTGCCGTAAACTGCGTGTACTCGTCGCACGTAAGGACACAAAAACATCTTGGCTGTGTAATAATGCGCCTACGCCGAGAAATGCCAACGTTTACACCGAATGCTCACAGCGACTAGGAATACGCGGACACTGGAGAGTGGACATTGTGTCGGTTGCGCTAGGCCCCGCACAGGAAAGAAGTCGTGTGCTGTTGATCATCATGATGGGCTTTGCCAAGCGTCAGCGAAATGAGGCCAAGACGTGCTACGGAGTAAATCCAACTGTAAAATCAAGTTTCTAAACCAACTCAACAATGCATGTTACATGCATTGATGGAGGCTTTGTGATGAAATGGAAATACAGCATTTATTCTTTGTGACTAATAAACGAAAAGGCTTCGATTGAACATCAGCCCTTCACTTAAACTGCGAACCGAGCGAGACTTTATCGGTGAGATCTTGATGCGTCGTCATCATCTTTCCGATCCGGATTTAGCATGCCCCGAAGCGCCGGGTATTACATGGCAAGGGCCTGATCTCCATCCATGCTGAGGGAATTCTGTTAGACTTGACATCTAAAAAAAAATGGACCACAATTGAATTGGACCTACCAAATGAATGAATTGCCCCTCCAGAGTTTAATGCTTTCCATTTAATTAAGATTTACTCAAGGTTTGACCAGAGTTTAATGCTTTCCATTTAATTAAGATTTACTCAAGGTTTGAGTCGATTACTAAGGCATACAACCTTATGCATTCAGAAGCCTACGAGACTCCAACGACACAACACTTGGCAAGCAAAAAAGAGGCCAAAACACCAAAAATTGATATCACGAATAGTTCTCGTGAGGCGACTCTCCCGCCGGGAATTGAACCCGGGTCTCAAGCGTGACAAGCTTGCATACTGACCACTATACTACGGAAGAAGAGCAGGTTATCACCTGTTGTAGTGAGGGCTGTGGGAACGTCGTCCCGTATGAGATCCTATACACCAATCGTATCTCAAGTCGAGTCATTTATTGCAGATTATGCCATAGCAGGGGAGATCGATCTTCAGGTAGAGGTAAGAAAAACAAGTATCTCACGAATCACGTTGATGATTCAAGGAAGGAAGATCGGCACCAAACCAAGTGCTGCGAGCTGAGGCAAACGAATATGATTGTATCCAGGGTATCCTGGAGAACAACATTTGCCTTGTTAAAAACACTTCAAACCATTGACAAGGAAGTACAGAGGCGGGAGAAAGTTGCCGTCACGTAGTGGAACTGATGAGAGAGGTTCGATGGACATATTGCAGTCCATGGCAGAGAGCGGAAATGTCCTGATGGGTAACGGAGGGCCTTTGGGATCGGTGGTAGTTGTCCCGGGACCAGCTCGCGACCCTCTTCCACGATGGGAGGATCGAGGCAGAGATACTGAATGGTGTTTGAATGGACAAAGGGACAGCGCTCAAGGTCCGTCTCAATAGCTGTCTTGACATCAATCCATTCATCGCGGCGCAGACTTGTGGCTGCTTCCTCAAGGTCAGACCAAAAGAAAAAGGTCTAAGACAGCCGTGGGAACGCTGAAGTTGGAAATGGAATCTTCTAGTCACATTAAGGAGGCCACGCTATCTCTTCGTAAGACCTCGCAAGGCCCATGCCGGGTGGCCATCAACATCGTGAGGTCTACTGGAGAGGGAGCCTTGGTATAAGAGAACTACACGACCCTGTCACATCGAACTCCGCTACAGTGGCTAGTCAGATCACTCCTGTTTAGCACTTGAACAGAACGCCCAGGAGAAAGTGTTCAGTTTCAGTTAGAGGCAATGGCTTCAATTCTTCATCGATAGCTGAAACCGGACTCTGTAACAATTCGAAGCGCATCCGTCATATCAAATCCCCATCAAGGACCATACATTGAGTCACCCGGGGTAACATATGTTTGCGGTCGTACAGGTGTCGAACTTTTGAATTCCGATGAGCCGGATGAGGTCCGTCTGGATTATAGAAGCGAATAACACTAGATAAAGTGAGTGAGTATATGTAGGCCGTACCTATCAGAGGAAAAAGGATCTGCTGGTCGTGGCAGGTGCAATCAGAGAATTTTCTGGCGCGAATTCAGAAGCTGGCTATTGATCTTGACTGTTGGGTCCTTTACATATCAGATGGAAGTGCTACAGAGAGTAAGAAAACTGAACCTTCTTAACATTGCAAACTCTGGTTGGTAAGGTAGTTTCGCGGCACACAATCCTCATATACCTACACTTTGATGAAGGTGATACTATTAGAAGGCCAGCTCATCGAGGCTGACACCAGTAGATCTCGGAGATCACAAACCTATCTCGATCTTCATGGAATATCTGGTAGCCAGCCTCAGGTTGAGCTGGGTCAAAAAGGGGGTAATGCAAGTGCCTGCCGGAGGTAGTCGAGAGGCCAATAATATCGTACCTACCTGGATAAGAGAACCAGCAAAATGGAAGGGATGGGAGTCTGGTAGTCAAGAAAGCAGGAGGAAAGATATAATTACATACCTGCCTCATCTCTCCCGTCCAGTCGTTACCAAGTGATCAACTTCCTTCCTGTCTCATCAATCAGAATCATCCTCCAGGCAAGAATCACTCTCCACCGTGAGAAGTTACAGAAAGTGCAACACCTACTGCGTTCGACAATTCTCATCTTCTCCATCTTCTTTCATCCTCTTCATCCTCTTCCATCACCATCTTCTCCCCTTCATCCTCCTCATCTTGTCTGCCCGTCCCCAGGACACCAGTCATCTTCCTCTTCCTGTTATTCCCTTCGCTCTGCAGATCATCCTTCAACTCTATCTTTATAGCCCTGCTCTGCCATGTTGGCCATCTTCCCTTCCTTGCCGTTATACCTACGTTCTGTCATCCCGTCTTGTCGACATCATCTCAGAAGACTGTAAGCTGTTGCTTCATCGCCAAGCCTTAGCTCGGTTCGACATACACAGCTATATCTCATCACTGATGAATTTCCCATCTTAGGTATGAACTTCCTTGATGAACCGGGTGGATCTTCAGTGGAGATACCGCTGATCTATTGAGCGCGCGTCTTATTCTCTTTTGCGCGTGCGGTGATGAACCACAAGCGTGACATCCTTCTGAGAGGTGAAGCTTTGGGGAGAGGGAGTCGGGTACTTTTTTTTTTCCCTTATGGGTTTTCCTTCTATTACCGCATCTACTTAGCCGACCCGTGACATACACGTGGGGCCAACAAAAGGAAAAAATGGTTTTTAGGTTTCGATCTTTCGCCGCCGACTCTTTCACTTCTGACTCCCTCGCTGCCGACTACGATGACTTCAGAACTTCAGAACAGGGAGTCGGGCCACGAATTTGTTAGGGAATGGTATTTCTCAGACGAAGTGGTAGCGAGAGAGGGAGCGATCGATTGGTTAGGATCTTGGAGGTGGATAGAATGGTGCAATTGGGAACTGTACTCTAGAGTAGACTTGATTCAACACAAAGTATTTCCATCTACCACGAGCTATTGTGTGGATGTAAAGTTTCCGACCCAAAGTAACACAAATGCAAAGAACACATCAAAACACATATCAGCAAAATATCGTCCTTGTTGTTCCTGGTGCCTAATACGAAAGTTCAGACTGAGAACCTAGATGGCATGACGACCATAAGACCTGCAACTCTGCCACGATAAAGACAGCCCCTCCATCTCACCCAACTATTTCAGCTTCGTCCGGGCCATTGGCGTCTTTGTGCTCACGTGCCGTATGGTCTGTGACGTCGAGAGGGTCTCATCTGCGCTTGACTCTTGCCGGACTATATTCAGGGGCATCCCGGAGGGCGCTGCCGACGTGACCATATCTCGGTCATCCGCAAAGCTGAAAGTTGCATCGCGGAGTCCTAGAATGTCCTGGAATATGAAAGGGCATGGCGGCATGGAGATGATACCCTCGAACTGCATGCAGGGGAACCTGGACTGCGGAAAGGAGGCGGGCAACTGTCATCCCACAACTCTATCCATAGGATCAAGATATTCTAATAGATACAAACAGGTAAAAAGAGCAACTACCTACTGGAATCACGAACCTACCCCATCTCTTTTCACCAAAAGCTCTCCTTACTTATCTTATCAACCAGCGTTAGTCCCTAGGTAAGAATCACTCTCCACTGGGAGAAAACAAAAAGAAAATGCGATCATCATCTCAGAAGACTGTACGCTGTTACTTCGTCACCAAGCCTCAGCCCGGTCCGACATACACAGCTGCATCTCACCACTGATGAAAGAACTCCCTCAGGTCATCCGGGCGATCTTCAGTGAAGATACCGCTAATCTACTGAGGGCGTGCCTTATATCGTTTCGCGCGCGCGTCTTACTTCTCTTACCCTTCTGAGAGGTAAAGCCTTGGGGAGGCAGCTATTTATGCTGCAGGTCTTATGGCCGTCATGATATCTAGGTTTTCATTCTGAACATTCATCTTAGGCAGCAGGGATAGCAAAGATACTATATCGGCGAATATGTTCTTTGCGTTTGTGTTACTTTAAGCCAGAAACTCTGCTCTCATCACAACAGAAGCTGTGGAGAGATGGAGCCAGATAGTTTTCTTTTAACTTTAGTCGCCTTGCAGAAACTTCTATTCACTATCTATTCAGTGTATAATGAATAAAGCTATGCAGTAGCAAATTTCCGATATATATCTCCTTGGGCAGCATTGTTGTAACAAACCCGCTACAGCAGGCTTTAGCCTGTTTCGTCTTCCGTAGTATAGTGGTCA
>JABEEM010001230.1:452-13103 GCA_013363185.1 Fusarium secorum
TGCGACGCTCGCTTATTAACTACGTTAATCTATATTTTATTTAGAAGATTATTTTCTATTTATTACTTTCTTTAATTTAAATAAAGTTATAAATAAATTTAAGATTAAGAGCTATAAATACTTTCTTATTTAATAAGTAATCTTTAAGTTTAGTAATTAATAATAATAATATTTTATCTTTCTTTATAATCTTATTAAGTTATTAGTAATTTATTATAAGTCTTAGTTTATTAAAGTTAAGTTTTAATATAAATATAACTAAATATTTTATTAAGGATTTTAATAATTTAATATATTTTTTCTATAATATATTATTTAATTATTCTCTAAATATATTTAACTTATCTTAAAATAGGTTATAGATAGAGAAGAATTTTAGATTCTTTTTATTTTTTAATATAATTTTAATATAATTTTAATATAATTTTAATATTATAATCTATATATTAATATAATTTTATATTTAACTTCTTTTAAAATAGTTTTTTATAAATATAATATTTTAATAATATATTCTTAAGTTAATTATTAAATTTCTTTATAATAATCTATTTTATTTATTTAATATCTTAATCTAATTATCTAAACTATTCTTTAAAAGTTATTATTATTTATCTAATATATTTACTTTTACTTTTATTATATTTATATTATATTTTTTTTAAAATAAATCATACTTTATTTTACTTATCTTTATTACTCTCTTTAATTAGAATTTAAGATTTTATATTATAACTTAAATTATTTTTATTATTTAAAGAGTAATTTTTATAATTTACTTAATTGGTTTTATAATTAAATTATAACTTATAATATAATAACTATAAATATTTAAGTATTAAATTATATTTATAAATTAAAATAATATTAAAATTAATACTTTAGTTTTTTTTATTTATAAATACCTTAAGGTAATTAATCTCTTTAGTGATTTCTTTATTATTATAATTATAGATATTTTCTTTTTTTATTCTTTATAATATAGAGTTTTTTTCTTAAATTTCTATAATAGCCTTAAATTATTTACTATATTAAGAGAAATATAGTTTATATTAGCTTTATTATCTATAAATATATTTAATTATTTATTCCTAATTCTGACTTTTAATTCTAAATAGATTTATTAACTTATTTTTATAGTTATTTTTAGAGCTTTTTAAAAGATTTTTTCTTTTATTATTCTTTTACTTATTTAATACTTTATTATAAATAATATATTCCTTTTCCTTAAGAATAATTATAATTGTATTTATTATTTTTTATAATTAATTTATTTTAATATTTAATTTCTATTTAAGTAATATATTTATTTAGAGTAATATCTTAATTAATATATAATATAAATCTTATTTTACTTAAAGATTTATATTTCTTAATTATTTAGCTAATTTTAAAAATAAAAATATCTTTTTATATTCTTTTATCTAGATAGTCTATTTTTAGTATAATTACTTAAATTTCTTTATCTAAAGTTCTTTCTTTTTCTAGATTAATCTTATTTTAGACTTATATTCTTTATTTTATAATATATATAGAGTTTTAAATATATACTAAAGCTTATTTTTATATCTCTATATAAGCTTTAAATTTAATTACTTATAATTCTCTATATTATTAAATAATTTAATATCTAACTATCTTAATAAAAATATATAATATCTATTCTTAATATTCTTAAATTTATATTAAGAAATAATTACTTATTATTTTATTTTATTAATATATAAAATAATAATATTATATATAAATTACCTATAATATTTACTTATAATTTAAGTAATTTAAATATTGATAAATTTCTTTTTACTTAAATATATTTTTTTTTAAAATAATAAGATCTTTTATTTCTTTTTTAATATAAACTTAAATATAAATATTATTATCTTATTTAGTAATTATTTATTTTTTTATAAGTTTTATATATTTTTAATTTTTATTATTTTAATAATAGTTTTTAAATTTATTATATTAAGATATAATTTTTAAATTTTAAATTATTTTATTTCTTTTATATTTAATTTTCTTAATATTAAGTTCTCTTTATATCTTACTTATTTCTATATAATTAAAGTCTTTATAATATTAATTTAATCTTTTTTTTATAAGTTTAATTAAGATATTTTCTATTAAGATATAAATATTATATTAAACTATTTTAACTTAGACTTTAAGAAGTATTTTTATTTTATTAAAGACTTATTAAAGTATATTATTTATCTCTTAATTAATTTCTTTAATACTTAATTTATTATTTAATTTAAAGTTAATTTTTTTTCTCTTTTTAATTATAAAAATAGTTTTTCTATTTATATATTATTATTATTCTTATTTTAATATTAATACTTATTTAAGTTTAATTACTTTAAATCCTTTATTTTAATATTATTATTTTTTTTTATAATTATTTTATTTTTCTCTTTTTTCTTTTTTATTTATAAATAGAGAATTATTATTATTAATATAAAATATCTTAAAATAAATTATTATTTTTTAAGATATTTAAGTAATACTTATTAAGTAGTTACTTTTTATTAAGAAATAAATTAAATATTATTATAAATATATTAACTTTAAATTAATTATATTTTAATCTTATTATATTAATAAATTAAATTATTATTTAAAGTTTATTATTATATTATTTAATAATATTAATTTTTTTTTTAAAATTAATTTATATTTTTAATTAAAATATCTCTTTTTATTATAATTTTAATAAATAATTTTTAATTTATCTCTTTTTATAATTTTAATATATATCAATCTTACTTTAATATTATATTATATATTAACTTATTAAGTTCTTTCTTAATTTATATAATATTTAAGTTTATTATCTTATCTTTTTTTATTTTATATATTATAAGTTCTCTAAATAAATTATTTATTATTAATCTTAATTATTATATTAATATATTTAATTAATATCTTAAAGTATTCTTTCTCTTATAATTTTTATTAAATTAGTTCTTTAAATATATTTAAAAAGAATAATATTAATAGATCTTAATCTTAAGGTAATTTATTTATAAATTATAAGAACTTTATTCTTAAAGTAAATACTAATTTTATATATTTAAGTATTTTGATTTTTCTTTTTACTTATCTTTTTTTATTAATAATTCTAAAAGCTATTTTAAATACTTTTTCTATTCTATATCTTCTATTTTCTTTAAAGATTAAAGCTATTTATAATTAAATATAATAAAATAAGTTAGTTATATAGTTATTTATAATAAGTTAAAATTATTAAGTTATAATTTTAATAAGTCTTTTTATTATATATATTATCTTAATAAAATTATTATAAAACTAATTTAAGTAATAAGTAATAAAAGCTTTATTTTATATAAAAAATATAAATAACTTATTAAAAATATTATTAAAGAGCTTAAGTAAATTAAGCTTAAGAACTTCTCTAGAGTCTCTCTTATTATTAATTATCAAGGCTAGGTTATATATTTCTTATTAAATCTAAATATTATTTTAATTTTATTATTATTATAATATAATAAATCCTTTTAATATCTAATATATCTTATTTATTTTATTAATAATATTCTTAAGCTATTTATAAAGTTATTTAATTTTAGAGTTATTAAAGCTCTAAAATAAATTATTTATATCTTTTATATTTTAATTAATTAATAAGTAATTAATTTAATTATTATTAATAAATATAATAAGTTATTATCTTTAAAAGTTAATAATAATACTTTATTAATAAATAAAGTTAATATTTATAAATATTATATTTATATTACTTAATATTATATAATATAATTTAAATAAGAGTTATTAATATATAATAATTTAATTCCTAATTATAAATAAATTAAGTTATATTAAGTTTATTATTAATAAATTATATAAGATATAAATTAAATATTATTAAAATATTATATCTCTTAATAATAAATTTAATTTATATTAAGCTTAATTAATATAAAGAAGTTTTATTAATAGTTAATAAGCTAGAATCTATAAAAGTATAAGTAAATATATTTTATATATCAATTAGAGCTATTTAGCTTAATATTATTTAATAATAATCTATAAGAGGGATCTATAAGGATTAATTATAATTTATAGTAATCTATCTTAAAGTACTATAATCTAAGTGATTTAATAAATAGAGATCATTATAGGAATTAAGTAATCTTTTTATAGTTAGTGAAAAATATAAAGTATATATAATATAATGACTAGGGTTATAATATATAATTATACTTATTTAATAATTTCTTTATATAAGATAAAAGGTTAATTCTTAATAAGTATTTTAATATAAATTCTATCTTAATTTAATAAGACTTAGTGCTTATTAAATTATAATTTATCTTTAATAAACTTTTATTATTAATTATATTAAATAATTCTATAGATTATATAATAACTTAGTCTCTTTCTATTTATAATTTCCTAAATATAAACTCCTGATTTATATATTATTATAAACCTTATTCTTTTATAAGGAGAATAATATATATTTTATCTTTTTCTAAGCATTATTATATTGATGTTGTTGTTTTGTGAAAAGCGGGGGTGGACCTGAAATGTGTCGGGACTTTTGCCCGGGATTGTATTTACCCCTTGCCCACTCATTATAGGGCCAATTTGAACTTTGTCATATATTAATGTGGTTCCTGTCAAACAATTAAAGGTTTTGAGGGTCAACAAGCTAATGTTTCGAATATATGATCTCCAGGGGCGTGTGATCGTGGCTTGCGTATACCTGTCTTTTCATTGACAAAGTACACGATGTTTCGGTTTGTCATAATACCTGAACACCTGATTGGCTAGTCATGCGCGGTCCCATGGCCTACATTGATAGAGGTCATGATATGATGATCATGGCAGACAAGCAAGATTTAAGCGCGAACCTACCTCAGTGTAGTAACTATTCAAAGTAGACTTCATTCATCTAATTTCCATAGCACACATACCAGTATGAGACTTTGAAGCTAGCACAAAAGTCTATCACATTTCTAGCATCTCTAGACAGGTCCGTCACATCTTGAGTATGGAACCAATGCATAGGATTGCCAATCTCTAGCACTAGCTTGTCCCGTCTAGATGCGAAGAAAGATTCTTTGCCCTCATATCACGTGCCAGTATAAGCTCACCAGCGTCAATCCATATGTAAAAGCTTCTGAGTCTGTCTAGCTTTCTTCCACCGAGGACCCCTGTATGCGATAGCCCAAACACCAATCAGTACTGCGATCGTAAGGACCCCCCCAACAACCCAGAATATCCATTGCCCTTGCTCCATGTCTCTGATATCACTTGTGTTCATTCCCATGTAGCTCGTTGCAAATGACAGTGGGAGGAAGACAACGGTGACAAAAGTGAAGACATATATAGCGACACTTTGGTCTTCGGCTTTAATTTTGATAAACAGAGCAGCCTGAAGTTGTGCTGTTAGTATGATGTCCGGCGTTTGAAATTGGAAAATACCTGTGACTTTAATCGCTCTGTAGCATCTTGCAGCCTTTCGATATCGTAGGCCAGCTTTCTATACCTCAGCTGAGACTTTCGTTGTAGTAAGTTGTAGCTCTGAGTTTGCTGTTCACGTCCCGAGTCTTCCTTTATAGTGCCCAACGATGCATGGGCCTCCTCCGTTTCTGGCGCTTTTCTGTTGACCGCTTTGACAGACATGGAACTGACCATCGCCTGTGAGAGACTCTGTGACACTTGTGAGACGACATGCATCTGACTATGTAGGATCTCTTTGAGGATCCGCAATTCGTCTGATACGGCGGAGATTTGGTATACTTGTGGCTGAGAGGCCGAGTCACGGACAGCCCATTCCTTAAACACGTAAATATAATGATCTAGAACTACTGGGCATTGGTGATTATGTGTGATGAGACTTACAAGACGAGATATCTTTACCGAAAACGTATCCATGATATCTTGTGAAGTTATCGTGAACCGAGTGGGTGTTGATATTGTACACATTCGAAGCAGACAAGCTAGTGATAGGTTGTCTTGAAAGGGTTGTATACTCCTCAACATATCCTTATTCTCGTTGTCTCTGGAAGCTTCGAGTTCTGAGTGTGCCGTACCATAGTGAGCTTCGAGGGCTCGTATGGCTAACCCCAGTTCCTTCTCAAGATCTCGAAGTGTTTCGCGTTTTTTGCTCTTTCCATCGGGTCTATACAAGAGTTCAGTCGTGGCAGATGTCGCCGTGGCGTCATGGCGAATGTATTTGATTATTCTCCTCCAAATACTAGGTCGATCTAGCTGATAAATTTGCCGGTCCGGACTGAGATAGAAATTCATGGTGAAGCGAATGGCGATTGACCACAACTTTCTTAGAGCATGCGCAACCTCTTCAGGGGGCTCTGCTTGGCCCCACGTGATTCTTTCAACCTCAACCCAGTGTGTCATATACTCATCAAGAACAGATAAATTTGGCAGTGGCTCACCGTTGTAGCAGTCTGGCGAGAAAAAGAAGCCTTGTCTCCATGTGACAAATAGCTCGCTATACACTGTTTGCTTCTGATAATAATCTCTATTAGTGGGCCCTAAACAAGTGAACTCATCTCTCGTGGCTCACCTTAATTGACCGATGAAGCACATCAAAGAATGAATGGAGTCGCATGATGTCCATTTCATCGACTCCCAATAGGTTGTGCTTGATTTCGAGAAGTGTCTGGAGCTGCATGCCAGCGCGCAGAAAATCAGAAACACTATGAGCAATGATATTAAGAGATCTTGGTATCCACGGGACTTTTCGGGTTGGTTTCAGATTGACTAGTGTTGGTAATTGTGTAAGAGGTGAGTTCGTGAGCTTTTGGAAATATTCGAACAAAGCGACTTGCAAGGTTTCTGTGATTTGATCACCATACTGTGTGCCTGGACTCAGTATTGGCCAGATATTATTTGCCGGCAGCCATGAGACCGTGATGAGATTCTCTGTAAGTGGCTATTAGTTTATGACTCAATCAAAGATCCTGACGTACTGTTATCAAGTGCTAAACACCACATCTCTCGGACACATGGATCACGCATGCCATCGAGTATCGAGGCAAAATAAGGGTCGGGCCTCTCAAAATTGTTATTAAGGGTCCCGAATCGATAATGATACTGTAGTAGAGACTTGGCGGGTGGCAAGGTCTTTGCGAATATACGTGACAATGGTTCGTCAGAATGGATGGTTGGGATCGAGACGAAAGCTGGAAGATCCGATTTGGCTTGTTCAAAATCAGGTATTCCTAGTGAATCCTCCACCTGATCATCACCATAGAGTGATACATATGCGGGCCGAAAGGTCCGTTCGCCTGAGGTCTTTATCTCCTGCCGCCGCTGGAGTCTCTGTAGTCTAGAAAGAATCTTGTTGCGGTCGCCAGGGCTGTGATCAAGAAGAAGGTCGTGGACTATATCCTAATTATAGTTAGTAATGCACTCGACTTTGACTAGGGTCTCACTTGCTGTAAACTCCCTAAAGGTAGGGTGGCTAGCTCTCAAATGGCTACGGATTCGATGGAACTCATTAGTACTCCGTTCATAGAAGACCAGAAATGATTGTCATACACCCATCTGCAGGCATAAGCTGCTGACTCCTCAGGCTGTAGTCGTGTTCTCCAGGTACTACTCGAATAGCAACGGTTAACCAGCTTCACCGGCTCGTCAAGCTCATTCTGCTCATCAATGTTGAAATCCATGATGTTAGTACGAATGTCAAGGCCCTTGCACGAGTCCTCGTATGAAGCATGGCCCGTGTACTCAGGAACCATTGCGTGCTATGGTTTAGTGATTTGACCGAAAGTCGATAAGTGGAACGCCTCGGCTCTTGTACTCTTTGATTTAAAATGCCTCGCATCGAGAGTGTAATAGCAGAGGAATCGATGACAGAAAATTAGGACCTGAGGAGTCGGGACATGATTAGAAAAGGTAATATTTCTGACGTGCATATATGTGGATATCAGCACTATATAGGCTCATTGGGTGAGATGAGAACGAGGCCCTCTACGATTTTCTGGGCGAAAGCGGGGTTACAAATTATGCATGCATGATCTGATGCTCGGAAGCCGAAAGTATTAGCCTGATTAATCTGTCGCTAGATATCAATGTCACCCCCGAAACCCGTTCGTGCACTATTGAGTTTCGATGAAAGCAGCAGATGCTGCCACATGGCTATGAGCAAGGCCCAGAAAAGAGAGAGCTGTAGTGTGGTATGAAATGGTTCGGCAAATAATAAATGCCATTTTATATTATCACAGTAACAATGGAGAAGAGAAGTATTCTACTCATACAACTTGGGGCCTGACGCTCCGAGGGTGACATAGAACAACTTTGTCTGTCCAGTAATGATCATCCTTCCCTTACCGGCAAACTGGAAGTTAGCAGCAACAGTTCCGGTGTAGATCTTGCCGATGAGTTTGCCAGAGGGGTTCCAGACATGGACACCATCGCCGCAACCGGCATAAACGCGACCCTTGGAATCGGTATGAACACCTGGAATGGTCAGTACATGACATTGTAGCGGGGCTGGGGAGACTTACCATCGGGGACGAAAGAGGCAACGTAAGCAAAGGTCTTGCGATTCTGAAGGGTACCGTCCTGGTTCACGTCGAAAGAGTAAACAGAGGCGGGAGAAGAGAGGTTGCGGCCGTAGAAACCGAGAGCGATACCAGTGTCGGTGACATAGACCTTTTTGCCGTCGGGGCCAAAGCCAATACCTGATGTGTATGAGTTGCGTGTACTCTATGATTTAGTGACAGACATACCGTTGGGAAGGGTAAAGCCGTCGGCGACAACAGTGACGGCGCCGGTGTCAAAGTTGTAACGATAGACTTGGTTTCGCAGACCAGGAACAGGACGGAAGTCTTGGAGGTATCCGTAGAGAGTATCGGTGAAGTACAAGTCACCGTTTCTGGGGTTGATGCCAACGTCGTTGAGGGAGTTGAACTGACGACCGAAGTAGTTGTTGAGGAGAGCTGATTAGGGTTAGCGTCGGACATTCTCTTCTGAGGGTGACGGCGACTCACTGGTGGTGTTGTAAGGAGGGAGAGGGTTCATGAGGTACAGGGCTGAAGGAACATCGTCGCCTTGGCCCTCACCAGCGAAGATGATGTTGCCCTTGTAGTAAGTACCACCTGAAGCAGAGAGTTAGTCGGTTTCCCATACCTATCACCAGCTCGACATACCATTGGGGTTGATGACCTGAGGGTTTGAGTCAACAACTGTGACCTTGACCTCATCCTTCTTGCCCTTGCGGACCTCGTCGGCCTCCTTGAGGGAAATCTTCTGAATGATGGAAGACTTGTTCAATCCAGTGCCAGCAGCAGGAGCGCCAGCGTTCTGGACAAAGAAGACCTCTTCAGTAGGAGGATACCAGACAACAGCCTCATGGAAGATTGGGTCGGTATCCGATGTTGCGATGAGGGTCAGAGAGGGGTCCTTTCCAATGACGTCGTAGAACTCTTCATCGTAGACATGGAAAGGCTTCTCAACAAGAGACTCCTCAGTCACACCGGGCCAAGTGAACACCTACTCATAACCGTTAGTAACAATCAGCAACGAGGCTGCAGTGACATACCAGAGAGTCATTGGCCACTGCAGGAGGCGGCACATCCTTCAAGACATTGAACGACTTTTGGTCAATAATCTGAGCCGTAGAAGGAAGCTTAGCAGCCACGGCGCCCAAAACGGGCACGAGAACCCCCGCAGCAAGTACAGAAATGGTAGAAGGCATGACGAATGAAGGCTTGGTGTGACAAGTCCCCGAGACGGATGCGTGAGACACTTTTAATATGCGCAATGAATGAGTCGCTGCGAACTCATCATCTCCGCCTGAAATGACAGCGACGAGGCATTAACGAGGGTTGTCTCGGCGTTGTACTCCAAGAACGTGCAAGATCTGCAGCGTTATGCTTAAGCTAGCGTGGACCGCCGGTTTACGCGGGTCAATCAGCGCTTCGGCACTGGGGATCGAGGTAGTAGAATGTGGGGAAATTACGGAGTAGCATGTTTAGAGTTTGGGAGAGTTACATAGCCAACAGCGAAAAGAAGGGAAAGCAGATATTGGTCCGTCGAGCAGGGGAGGAATAACTTACGATTGGACGAGTTCTAGACTGACTCGGGGGTCTGGGCGTGTCTTCCGGACAGGGCTGATGGGGAGAATGGAAGGGAAGTGCCCCGGAAGAATCGATATGAACCCTGCTTACAGGGGCCTTGAAATCAATGTCGAACTGAACCAACGACCAACAACCAACAACCAACGCAACCTCCTATAACCCCACAACTCCATAATGTGGTTCCAGTTCCTTGGCAGCGGCACATTTCAGGGTTGTTGTTATTAATCGCCGACCGAAACTACCGCTGAATAACGGACACGAGTGTGAGGGAAAGCGATGCTATTGGAGGTCTTTTCGACACCAGCTGAGATTGTGGCTTGCGCTTGGAAAGGTCCCTCCTGTGAATGTTACGACTTGCTCAATCGAGTAGGTGTGAAAACCTGGTGTGACGCACTCCTACGGCATCTGGCGAAGGAACTTTCCGAGATGATGCGTGAGCGAATTGACGATCTTTTCACTTTGAAGAACCAACGATGTCAAATATGTCAGATCCCAGGATTCATCTCATCTTTACCACTGCACTGGTAACGCACCCTTGGTATTGCTTCTTCATTCTCACTCCGTACGGAGAAAGATGACGATCGCAGTACAACTGTTGTATCAGCCCATGCACCACTGAGGCAGGGATGTAACCAACATGCAAAAAATAGAGTTTGGGTTTGATTAGCCAAAACTGCCAAACCTTGAACTTTATCAGAGCAAAAGATCCAGCCACGAAATGAGCTTAGCATGGAATTTATCAGTTGCGTGATATGGAAGGAGGAAACTTGATGGTGAGACCGCCACTGGAGGGAGGGAAGAAGGACGTTGAGCAAAGATGGTGTTGTCAGTTTTACTTAAGACCTTTGCAGCCAACAAATCGCTGTTGGTTCTGTCATTTTTTAAATCCCAGTTACTGCTGGAGCAGTGCATCGCTTCCATTCAATTCACTCATTTTATTCCCCCCGTCTGCCGATCGATCTTCTATCCCCGTCCCATCGCCGCACCGAAATGACATGGCCGACAACACCAAAAACGGCGCCGTCGCAATCGTGATCTGCGTCTTCATCAGCATCGCCTTCTACAATGTCCTCGAGCTCAATGCCTACATCTTTGGCAGCTTCAAGAAGCGTAGCGGACTCTACTTCTGGAGTTTAGTCATCGCGACTTGGGGTATTGCCTTCAATGGAACGGGATACCTCATCCTGCACCTGTCGCTGTCGGCGCAGACGTATCTTTACTCGACGCTTATACTTATTGGGTGGTGTACTATGATCACGGGACAGTCTGTTGTGTTGTACTCGAGGTTGCATATTGTTATGCATAACCAGAAGAGGTTGAGGATGGTTTTGTACATGATCATGTTCAACGCGACCTGGTTGCATCTCCCTATAATCATTCTTGTTTATGGTGTCGGATCGTCGAACCCGGAGCCCTTCCAAAAGCCATATGAGGTCTTTGAGAAGATCCAGCTTAGCGTCTTCTTTGTGCAAGAGCTTATCATCTCGGGTCTCTACGTCTGGGAGACAAGCAAGCGTCTCAGACTAGAGAAGAGCGTCGGCAACACCAAGACACGCATGGTATTGAACCATCTCCTCGTCGTCAACGTCCTCGTCATCCTCCTCGATGTGTCCATTCTCGGCCTCGAATTCGCGAACCTCTTCGACATCCAGACCGCCTGGAAGCCACTCGTATACAGCGTCAAGCTCAAGCTGGAGTTCAGCATCCTCAATCGTCTCGTCGAACTTACACGCGGAAGGAACGAGAGCTCTTATGGTCGTAGTCACAATGCCACGCATCACGACGATGTAGGCTTGGAGACATTGAATCGCGACCGACGGAAACATACTGGGCCTCAGGGAACAATTACTGGAGAGTATGAGGTTCGGGTCGGCAAGGGTGAAGAGAGTCATCGTGTGTTCGGCAATGAGTCGAGTCTGGTCAAGACAACCGAGATATCAGTCCGTAGCGAACGATATCCGGGTCATGTTGATCACGATAGCGGTAGTTTGGAAGGAGAAGGATCGGGTGATCTGCAGCATGTACCGAGAGGAAGTGCATCATCGGCATCTTCTGAAGTACAATTCGCCAAGTATGGCAACTAGGATATGGTAATAATACAGCGTTTATCATCTGCATTATCATTGTCGGCGTATGAAGCCATTGCGATGGCGTGATTTCCAATCGGGCGTGACAAGGTTTTTCGACGAATTACATTATTGCAGCAATTAGACTATTGCTTTTGATGCCTTATCCATTTCTCCTTGATTTTTAAGCATGCCATAGAGGCTGATATCAGCCATTCGGTCGCTCAAGCCAGGGCAGTCGCAGTGATCGGAATGGTCTGGTCTGGTCTGGTCTGGACCCCCAGACCAGACCAGACCAGCTGCTTACATAATAACCGGTCTGGTAGACCGGTTAGACCAACAAGACCGCCAAGAATAAGGCTGTCAGGGTTCCACGTGACAGGTCACGTGTACGCTCAGATAAAGACGGTATTGTCGCTCAAGGGCAGAACGTTTTCTGCTCCCTGAGCGACCACTTCGTCAATACACGCTATGCTTGCTGCAAAGCCTCTGGCCCCGTG
>JABEEM010001233.1:0-10220 GCA_013363185.1 Fusarium secorum
TTTACATGCAGAGACCATTCAACCTTTTCTGCTCTAGAAAGGAAATGAATCACAAGGGAATGGTGTTTGAATGCTCTTATTTAGTTTTATCTATGCTCCAGAGAACAATAGTCGAACATGAAGGCGTAGAGGTGCTGGAGAAGCAAATTGAACGAGCGCAGTCTGCGTTGCTGACACATCACCACTAAAGGAAGCGATAACGATAACGATAATGAACATGAACAAGTTTAGTGGGGCGGAGTCCAAATACTTCAGTCAACAAGACACAGGTGCGCTAAAAATAACTGACAACAGCTCTAGTTCGTGCATTACATGGCCTATTACTCGCCAGGATCTTATAAAAGCTTCAAATACTAATCAGCTTCTAGTACGGAGTGGAAAGACGTGGGTGAGGCATCACTCTTCTCGATTCATTATTCTTGAACCACAAAACCCCGACGACGTCGGATCCTCCGTTTGCTGTTTGTCTTGGGCTTTTCCCCACGCTTTCAACCAAACCATTAAATTAACCAACATTAGAATCTCTATGAGGCATCGGCCCTGAAGTCTCTCGTCGTACTAATGCCGTAATTGTGAGCTTAGGGAAATGTGGAAATTGATGGCTGCGGTTGAGCGGAAATATTGGACGAAGAATGGAACCAATAAACCTGATTGTTTGCTACCATGTTGGTTGCATGGGGATGTCCTCTTTAACAGCTGAAATCGACGCTGTACCAACCACGAGGGCCAATGAGAAGAACACTGTGACCGGGGCGGGTCCATTTCAGGCCGTTAATCGCTGGGGCAGGTGGAACGTGTGCGCCCCAAAGAAGATACCTGGATGTACTGGAGTACCTGGCAGCGAGATAAGCTTAACAGCTACTGCGGTACGAAAGCGGCAACGGATCCCTGTCTACAGCGGTGTCCCTGGCGAAGCACGGCTCTCAATTTTCGCCAACCCCCGATCGATTCCATTGGAGAGAGCTCCCACCTGGAGACTTTCGACAAGATGTAGATTTCGCCGCCTCCAAGCCAGATACACGATGCGGGTATGAACCAACTACGAACGACCTGGGGGAACAATCTTTGACGACATCTCGATCGCTTCTCGGAGAAGATGATTTGCATCCGGTGCTCTCTCACCACGATTTGCAGAGTGGCCTTGGTCCAAGGCAGCACCCTAGATTCACGTGCACGTACTCCCGCGTCCCTGTGCAATCGCTAGCCGTTTGGCATGCATTCCTTACCCATAGCGTCCAGGCAGAATGAGGGGCAGGGTTCCGATGAGCTCATGATACCTTGACCTGGAAAAATCATCTGCAATTCCCCCACAAAAGTGCGCTGTCATCAGAGTCCTCTGAAGAAGATACCGTCTTCTGACTGCCTGCACGGGGCGCATGGCAATTTAGACCGCCATTCCTCAGCCACTTTGGTTGTCCGTTCATCAGTTGAACACGTAGCGAGAAACGATAAAGTGGCGACTGTCATCGGGACGTAAAGAGCCAGCCTCCAACAAGCTATCATGATCACGCGTTCTTATTTTCTGACTATCCATTGTTAGGCGACGTTGGAGGTGAGCTATGACCAATTTTGTTGGCGAATCGACACTGGCACCGACAACCAACGACAACCTCGGTGACATAGTGTTGCCGTTTATCTCTACGGATGTGATGACGCCGATTTCAGTCGTGAACATGATACACACAGCCATCGCGTCTTCTTCATGTATTACATTATTCATGTCTCCTGGTGCATCATCTTACCCTGTAGTGCCCCTCGCCGTTTTGACCGCACCACCGATCACCCTCTGTAAGGCTAATTAGATACACACTTGGGTCTTTTCTAACTTCGCCCTTCCATAGCCTAGTCCCCTTGACATACAGTTGCTCTCGTTATTCATCCCGAGTCACTGGAGAGTGAAGCCTTTTTTTCGACATCCTGGCAAGGCGTTGCTTGTATGTGAATAATGCAAGACTGTTCAAGATCGATCCGCCATGGCCTTCCTCCAATGTTGGCGAGGCCACTCAACACAGTCTTCAGACCCTTCCAAGGGGTTACCTCAAGACGGCAGGTCCATGCTCCGTTCACTGGCCATTCAGCTATGACCCACAACGCATTTATTGTCTCGTGTTATTCTCTATACGTGCCTCTGCACACCAATTGAGTTGCTTGTGATGTGCTGTTCGTGCTGCTGCGGGCTGTGGTGGCGAAGGCCGGAACTGAGTGTCAGAGACGCTGCCGTCGAGTATCATGGTGCTGAACTGGAAAGCCTCAGCTAGACTGGGGGCTTGATAGCAAACGAGATGAAGGTATCGAGTTGTGATGCTGAGGGAGCGAGTATTGTGTATGCGCATCAGGGTGAGCTGGAGCCATGCTTTGTCCTGGAGGCGTGGGTAAAGGCGCATAGCCTCCACTGGGCTGTCTCATCATGGGGGGAGGGACCAGCGTGCTGGGACTAACGCTGGGATTAACGCTGTACTTGCCAATAATCTTCTTGAGGGCAGACTCAAGAATTTTCCATGGGAATACCTTGACGTCCTTCTCAAGATTGCGGGGCTTGGGATTAGGAAAGCCCATGATGATCTTGAAAAACTCCTCACTATCCGGCTTAGCCTTGGAAATTGTCTGCGGATGGAATCCTTCTAAGTTACGGCGAATACGGTTCTTCTCCTCGACACTGAAACGGTTCGGCGCTGCGATAAGTTGCTCGAGAAGGTGCATAGTGTCGACAGAAGTGACATAACACTCGCCTTTCTCGGCCCACCAGATGCATGATATGCAGATACTGTTGGTTGGTCGCTCATT
This sequence comes from Fusarium secorum, assembly GCA_013363185.1. Lineage (NCBI taxonomy): Eukaryota > Fungi > Ascomycota > Sordariomycetes > Hypocreales > Nectriaceae > Fusarium > Fusarium secorum. The sequence continues at coordinate 2,785 of JABEEM010001233.1, forward strand.
GAAGCTTACCGACTGGCAGGTAGCGTTCACTGTCGATCCCTTTTGTGTCTTATGGAAGAGGACAATCCGACGGCGGTTGGCCCATTCCTCTGATGTCCAGTTCTCAGCCATTGATTCCAGCTTGCCCGAAATCTTCAAAACCGCCTTGCCAGAATAAAGCGAGATAGGATGATAACTTGTGTTGCTTCCAGCATTGGCAGTGATGGTGCTGGTTCGGACAAGCTGGGGAGCGCCGTTGGAATGAGACGGAGACGACATTCCCAAGGGTGTCAACGGCGGACGTCCAACCAAGGACGTATCCAATCCAGGCGTTGGACGCCGACGGTAGCGAGGGTCCGTGAAGCTCGTGCTTCTATTGTAAGTGTTAATAATGTCGTTGTTTGCTTGCGGGAACGTATTTGCGACTCCAGCCTATCGTCGACTCCGACGATCAGGGGTTTTTGTGGACGGTAATTGAGCGCTCAGGTACTTAATGTCAGTGTTGGTGTCGCAATATACCAGAGACGAAACATTGACAGACAAGCGGATTTCAAAAGAGGGAGGCAACAGGGAAATAAAACAGAGCGGGATTGCAGATGTGATTAAGGTCGAGAGGAGGACGACTTCTTTTTCTCCACGTAAATGCAGGGACAGATATCAGCCGCACGCAAGCCTTGATCTAAACCCTGACGAGCGCAAATTTAAGGATCAAGATCACATACCGCTTCTTTCAAGCCTTTGGGGCTTGAAAATGGCTATTTTAATACATCATATTTAGCGAAGCTCTACTACAGGAGAAAAAGAAAATAGCCCTACGTGTCTATGAGGTCGTGATGTCAGCCTCGTATCAACAACCACTGAGTCATAGCAGGTGGCTTGAAAGGCCACTAGGCCTGCATGTGAATGATACGTACAGAGGCCTATTATTGGCCGGCTTGCCGCTTGTAGATGGCGCAACTTGGCCCGTGTCGTGCAGGATGGCTCCCGGGAAACCTTTCGAGCCGCGGGTGGCTGGAATCAACCTTGTTCTGCACCGCAGCATTCAATATATGTATGAGTTATCACATCACACTGCAATTTGATCACCATCTAAATGTCGGGGTCACTTGGTAGGCCGCCGCAGCAATGATAGTATTTTTGCCCCAGCAGAGAGATAACTAAATGGACCTTACATTGTAGGGGTCGAGGCTGCAGGCCTGTGTGAGATGTGTCAGTCAATAGCAAAGGATCAGCCAATCCTAGGGTGTTCGGGCGCACCAATTCGGCTAAGGCACAATTACTTTCAACCCGGACCCCTGCTGCGGCGAGGTAGCATGGTTGAAAACGTCTGCATATGCTACCAACAGAACAAATATCTCTAGACTCTACGTTAGTCTTAGGGATCAGATGTGATCGGTTACTTTTTGGGCCCATAAAGGCCTGTAGTAAATTTCGTCTGCGTAAATGAGCACCGCTACCATACCCTGGTTGGGTGCTCGTGTACTCTTTCCTTTGGGTCATGGCGGCATGGCTCTCACACTTGGATTGCGAGTGTGAACATATACAAGTTTGGGGGGCTTCTATTCATGACAGGAGGGCTGTTCTTTTACATGCTTGCGCTATTTCTGTCTTCCAGTGGAATTATCGTGTTGCGTATGGAAATGTAGCTTCAGTTCGAGTTAATTGTTTTCGCGATGCAGTTTCCTTTCACCTCATCAAACGTGATTGCTGAAGCTCAGAGTGCTTTAACTCTACCTTAGGTGAATGCGTGTAGTTATTATCTTTTCAATAGGAGGTGAGTACAGTATCGCTCTGTTTTCTCTTGCCTCTCAACGCCACGTTTCTTGATTCGATATCATACGCTTTTACCACAATAAATTCACCCCTGAGCTGGTACTTCCGCGACCCTCTCACTTTTAAGCACCCCCATCCTCAACACCAGCCCCGTAGGAAAGCATTTGACATAGCGTCCTTTGCTTACGTCGAGACTGCATGACACGTCACAAGATTCTCGACTTCCTGGGAAGTCACTGTGCAAGGGTGATCCATCCCTGCTCTGCTGCAAGCTGAAGGCAGCGGTAAGGCATTCTCAGGAAGAGTCTTGGTTCGCCTTTCTCCACCTTTGGACTATTAAAGTCAAGACCCTTCCCTGAGGGCGGCAAGTTATTCTACTCACATCACTCTCATCATCCTTCTTATTAATCATGGACTTGATTCAGGAGGTCAGTCATCGTCGTGACGAGCAACTCCAGTTTATACTCAACTTGCCGTCGTGGGATCATGTAATTGCCGAATTAAAGTATTTCCATGAATCCCTTAAAGATTCTCACTACACTTTTAGCAAATGGCCCAACTTGAGTCTGGGATCCAGCATGGTGTTGCTCGAGAGTTGGACAACCTTCTATTACTACTTCATTTTGGCTGCATGCCATCCAGCGGCTATCAATCGGGACCGGCTCCTGGTACTGTTGGAACAGACTCATGACCCATTGATTAGTGCGCTCCCTCTGATCGAAACTCTTTGGGACAAGTTCCCACAGCGCGTCCTTGAGTTTCTAAACTTTCTCGCTTCGGAAATATCGTTCCTACAAAAGATTCTTGGACAAGTAAAGGGTTTAGACTCATACAGGTATTACGATGTTACCTCTTTTAAGTGCCTCATATGTACTGACGAAGGAATACAGGGAATTCGCGCAAGGCCATGCCGCTGCGCGCCTGGAGTCTCATGCTTCCCCAATGCAAGATTATAGAGAGCTGGTGAACCGTGTGCCGGGCTTCGGTAGTCTCTACAGTCACTTGGCCACTCGGGGACAAGGAGACCACTTGCGGGTGCTTTCGAACTTGGCAAACTTCCATACATTCCGGGAGGTGCTGAATATGACCAGTGTACCTGGTATGAAAGGCGTTGTCCAAAAGACAGCGGTTCCCATTCACTTGCCTTATCTATGGTATATCTCAACCTCCCCGTTGTTTTTGTTCCTTGGATTGACGATGAATAGTGTCGAACATGTTGTTGAACTCTGCCAGCTTCTATCCCGTGTCTCGAGTAGCAGTGATGGCATGGGCAGTGAGAATGTCATCATTTCATTCTTTACTTGGGTCTTATCCCGCGATCAGGCGTCTCAATTGATTCAGCAAAGAAGGCTATTGGGACCGAAGCTCTGAAAGTCGATGGCCCCTCCAGGAGACTTGCATGTAGAACAGGAAGGATAAATTTATATTTGCCACGTACCAATTCTTGGATGCAAGTTCTATTGTCGCTACTTTTGGTCCTGACATGTCCAACGAAAAGAATGTGTCGAGTCAGTCAGACAACGTTGGAGAGGCTCTGCGTGGGGCCGCAGGGTCACGTTGCGCAGCGATCTTCCTGTCGCTCAAATCCAAACCTGACCTGGTAGTCTGCATACTGAAGTGAATTTAAATAATCATTGCGGCCGCAACATTAGCTTACGGCCAGAGATGCAGGTCTGGATGCACCAGTTCCTCGGTCTCCTGGTTGCCCTACACGCCCGCCAGTTGACGTGCCCAGGACAACGGCGCAAGAGAAGATTGTGTTCTATTAGACTATCACGACAGCTTAGATACAAATTTCTGCTTCCTCCTCAAATCTCCCCATTCTTCTTCCGTTCTACTTCTAGAAACTCGACACACTCTCGCTTCAGTGTTGAGATCAAGTCAGCGTTCATCGAGCTTAGCATGGTGCCAACCGCTTGAAGTCCCCTCTTGTTTTGTAGCAGCCGTATGATCTCCTGTTCAACTGAGTATACGGATTCAAAGTCACCGACCCAGCACCTGGACATCAGGTCTCCAAAGAGAGCGTTTGAAGACGACTCTGGGAGTTCACCATTTATGATCTTCTGAACTCGTGTTGGTGGGGCAAGATCATGCCAAGGAATTCTCTGGAATCGAATTGTGTAGATGCAGGAACCAAGGGAGAATTGTTCAGTGATAGCACTTCCTTCTGGCAATTCGTAATTCTGGAGCACTTTGCAAAACGGTTCGCTCGAGGCAAGCAGCTGGGACCCCTTCTCCACCGCGCAGTCAAAATCCCCCAGCTGGATATCGCCCTCGTCACCGCGGGCAGTAAGAAATATGTTTGGAGGGCGAAGGTCCCCATGAAGGCGGGGAACCCTGTAGAAAACTTGCAGATTTCGGCAAATCCGAGAGGTTCGGAGAATGAGTCCGTCGCGTGAGATCGGTTTCAATGCGGAGGAAGCGCCGTGGCCGATGGTGAACATCGGCAAGGTAATGAGGTTCTACAAAGTGGAAAATGCTCCTGTGCAATGTTAGATGGTCACCCAAGATCACCCGTTCCCTCCATCCAGGACCTCAGGCCTGACTGCAAGTGCAGGAGGAGCTTCAGGATGGCACTTACAGTACTCTTTGGCAAGAGAAATAGGCTCGTCCGACAGCGATTTCGCAATGCTGAACCTATCTTTCTTGCTCAAACGTGTCATCTTCGTCCACTCGTCAAGCCAACGGCAGGGACCGGGCTGGGCATCTGGCTTCGGGCCAACATGGCTTTGACTGACCTCCACGTCATATGTTCCTCAATCGCCACGATGTCCTTGTCAAACTTGACGACCCATTTGTTGGCGAGCTTGCACAAGGCCAGGATGCCATGCTCTTGTCATAGAGGCCCTTCCGCCACAGGCGTCATGGGGTATAGGTGACTGTGCGTAGTCGGTCAATGTTGGGGTTTGGCGGAGTGGCTCGTTGACGATCATGTGTAGAGTGACCCAAGGGCTATCCGGACCTGCATCGTCGACTAGACTGGTTGTAGATTCAGGATAAGGTCGACCTTAATCTGGGGCCGGAATAGCAGGTCACCGGTCTTCCTGTTTGACTGTTGATGGACAGCGCCTGGCCTCCAACGACGCGTCACTCATCTACAACAAAGAGCACGCGAAATCCGCAGCAGGAGTCATGGCAGGCAACTTGACTTGGCGGCCTTACGGGTCCGGTGCGAGGTGGGCGGCATTGCGATGCATAGGGAATGTGATGTTGTTACTGCTGCTAACTGCAGAGTCTGGGGTGCAGAGGGTAGGAAGAACCTGGGCTTGAAGCTGCCATCCTGCTCCAAGACAATACGGGTCAGCAAGGGAGGATCGGAAACTTTTGGGCACCTTGTACTGGAGTACCGAAGGGGCGAAACAAGCTTAATAAATTAGTGTCCAAAAGTCTGTGGACGGTGCCCCGCCAACGTGTAATCCACCAGATAAAATCAGACTGATCCTAATTACAAACTTGGACAAAACTTAGACAAAACATGTCTGAAATGAATGGAATTTTGGCCACCTTATGCGCAAAGCGCAAAAGAAACCATGAATTCGATGACGTAGTTAAAGCTCTTATTATACAGGCTGTAGAGAGTGGGAAGTCATATCGAGCTGTCGCACAAGAGGCAAGATGTTCACCACAAACAATCTCAAATATTGTTCAACGCTGGAAAACTCTACAAACTCTGGATAAAAAACCAAGATCTGGACGTCCCCAAAAACTCACGATTCAGCAGATTCGGTACGTATTAATTTCATTAAAACGCGACCGTCGCATTACATATGAAAAGCTTGTCAACTTTTTAGGTGGTCACATCTCACGAACTACGATACGCCGAGTTATACGTCTCCATTACGGTCGCAAATGGAGGGCTATGCAAAGAATACCGTTATCTAAAGAAACCGCTCGTCAACGGCTTTCTTGGTGTCAAGCTTGGAAGGAAGATATCGAAGAATTGTTGGAGGTTTGTCGCTTTGAAGTTTGCGGGTTGTTCGCTTCCGGGAATCTTCCACTTAACTGACGATGCCTTCAGACCATTTTCAGCGATGAATCATCAGTTCAATCGCAACCTAATTATAAACGAGGTTGGATATTCCGGAAGCCTCATGAGAAGTTCATGAAGGAATTAGTTAATGTAACAGTTCATGGAAAGTCACGATTATCTATCATGGTTTGGGGAGCAATCTGGAGAGGAGGGAAATCTGATATCATCATCATGATCCGCGATCAGACCGCCAGAAGAAGAGGATATACTTCTTTAAGTTATCAACAGGCTTTAACAGAAGGTTTACTTCCTATATACGAGGGATTTCGTCAATTTCAACAAGATAATGCTCGTATTCACACCTCAGAGTCTACGACGAACTGGCTGTTAGATCACGGAATATCCTGGATTGACTGGCCTGCTCACAGTCCAGATCTCAATCCAATTGAGCATATTTGGAAGCAATTGAAGCTGAATATCAAAAAGATGTTCCCTCAATTAGACTTTCTCAAAAACAACGAAGTCGATCGAGCAAAATTGATTAAATGTATCAAGTTGGCGTGGGCAGCAATTACAACTGAGCAGGTAAACCGGCTGATTGACTCACTCCCCCGCCGAATTGATGCATGCATTCGCGCCCAGGGTTGGTATACAAAATATTGAAGAGAAAAATCAGGGCTTTAAAATGATATATAATTCATTATTATTGGATTTAATTTAATTAAAATATCTATAAGTGAAGTTATTCCTGTTGTACGGATCAAGTTGCTACAGGGTGGGGTGTCCACAGACTTTTGGAGCATAATTTTAGCCACGGTGGCACAGTAGCGGCAACACTTCCCTGTCTACGGTGACGTAGCTCGCGAAGCACAGCCCTCAATCTCCACCAAACCCCAATCAAGTCCATTGGAGAGTGGTTTCACCTGGAGAGTCTCGACAACATGTGGATCTCCCCACCTCCAAGCCTGGGATACGACGTACGCATTTGAGGAGATTGGAGGTCAGTCTTGGTGGCTCACAGCCAATACCGTCTAGGCTGGCGGAGGTGAAAGAACAACGAAGAAAAGAGAAAAACCTTGGCAAGCATGTCCATTTTGTAAACAAATGGCCAGCTGAGGCACTAACCTACGTTCTGCGGGCGCACGCTTAATCCAAATGAAGAGGCCATCAACAGAATGAGGTAAAGTAAAAAATGTTACAGTGCAGTAGTTGGCTAGAGGGGTACACTACGCGCCCTAGTAGACAGGTCGAATCGCAAAAGGCATGTACCTGCAGATCGACCAACTTTTAGCGAGCCGGCAGACCATCAAAAGCCAGAGATGACACCCAGAGATCTCTACAGGATTGCACTGGGTGGAGCTCACCAGTGTACAGAGGTTATGAAAAGAGGCTGGGGACCAAGCTCCGATGCCGCCGGAGTCCACAGGCCAGTGCCTCCTTGCTAGCGTCTGTCGGCGCTACTGGTTGGCTGCTACAGGCCATGCCTCATTATGTAAGCGAGCTTTGGCTGAGGACCTACTGTTGAAGCCTTTCCTAAACTCAATACCTAAACCAAGAACCCTCACAGCTAGCTTTGCTTTTGTGGCGTAGAGATATATCACAGGGGAGACTTTTAGACGAACATGTGCTGTACCACATAAACATCTTCACAATTTTTACAATCTTTACAGGTTAGGGAAGCGTAGGAGCCGATACGGCAGTGAGCGATTTTGCT
>JABEEM010001235.1:0-50946 GCA_013363185.1 Fusarium secorum
AGGGGTACTGGATGGTATATTAAGCAGAGGCTCGTGAATCACAAGATAGCATCTGCTGCAGAACGATTCACGCTTAATGCTTTAGTTCTGTGAACCAGAAATATGTCGCCTTGGAATGGTGCAGTTTAGCAGCCGGGGAAGATCACAGAGATGACTTTGTATTATTCTTGATAATCGTAATTAGTATAATGGGTTGTAAGCGGCATAAAAAGCAACCCATCCGGGTGGCTCTCACGGATATACTAATCTGCTGCCTTTAGGCTCTTGTCAGCGAAGGCAAACACATACCACATTGATTCGCTGTAAAGTATGCATAAAGCTTTCACTTATGCATACTAGTTACACAGAATAGTGCAAAGTATCAAAGCGCAAGGGACTTTTGTGCTGTGTCATCGGGCTCCATTCGTATTGATGATCACAGTGGACGTTTGTCGAATCAGAGACTCAAAGCAGAGTCATAACAACCCAAGCATGGACCAATCCCAAATGAGAAGTCAGACTAAAATGCACGAGCAATTACTGAACTTGGGCGGTCACTCGTTGAAAGGTCCCCGCTGACAGTCAATGGGCAGAGAATAGCTGCATGTTTCGGAATCGTGAGTAAGCTGAGAATATAATTCCAATCTTGCTTGCTACCTGAGCTGAAAAGACAGTCTCACCGCTTGATGCATATGCACCAATAATAGGCTTCTAGTCGTATCAGCAGAGGATGCATAATTTATACCCACGAACCCGGAAGCCGTGAACTCTCATGAGCAGGCAACTATAAAACAAGCTGAACCTCTCCAACTTTCCCTTTCCCTACCACAGCACCGCATTTTCATCTTACTACTCAAACAAATCCACCCAAAGCCATCCAACATGCAGCTGATCAATCTCTCCGCTCTCGCCCTTTTCGCTACTTCCGCTCTAGCGGCAGACTGCTTCGGCAACAGACAGGATGGCATTGAGAAGTTCGAGCAGGCGTACTGGGATGCTCGCCAGAAGATGTGCAGCAACTCTGACTGCACTTACCAGCAGGGGTGCACCACCAGGGGCTCAAAGACCCTCAAGGGACTAGCCTCTATCACCGTCAATGTCGAACTGAGCCGCAAAAACACTGGTGGCAAGAAGGGTTTCAAGGACTGCTGGGTATGTATTCCCTGGAATGATCAATGGTGGAGTATTGCTAACTAATCTTGCTTAGGATGCGACTGAGTATGTAATTGAGATTCTTTACGGAGTTTATCTAACAGTCATAGGAATATCATCAACCAGTGCGTCAAGGGAACTCACCAGCTCAGTGGAACTTGGGAGTACAACGGTCAGCTGTACCAGGTCAACGGTTACTACTCTTAAACCGAGGTCACGGGCTCGACATTATCAGTGAGACAGAAACGGGGGAGAAGGGAGGCCCGGGTGATTGATAAGCGATGGCTTGACATAGTTGCTGGGATAAGGCTCGTTCATGTGTGTACCACCGACGTGTCGATGGAAGTGGTGCATGGGATCAGAACTGAGGCCGAAGAACATATAGTAACTATGGCACTACTATGTCTATTGCATATTGCAGTTTGGAATGGCTATATGTGGTTGAGAACTAGCTGCTTTTCATATGTAGCAAAGATCTTGTTTGTGCAACAATTGGATCAGATTAGTGCAGTATCGGCTGCAGGGAGAGAGATTCTTGCTATATTTCTTGGAAGCTCGATAAATATATGGTAAAAGGCTCAACATAATCTTGGTCAGAAGGTCAATCCGGTATTTTCCTAACTGAGCCTCCTTTCATACATTTCTCAAAACTCCACAGACGAGCTCTACTCCCTTACTAAAAACGTGATAACATAGCTGCTTCTCACCAAGCGACTGTGTTTTGTAGGATTCACTACTTGCCAAGGAATACCAAGTTGGCCACGTTCATGATTGCCACGAAAAGCCAGATCAGAATAGCCAGAATCGTAGTAAACCACGAGTTGGCCATCTTGACGCCCTGACCTCGGAGTCCGTCTCCCTCTTCGATTATCCCATCTGCGTCTGTCTCATCATCTATGTCGCCAGTACGCCAGCGCGCACTGCCTGTTTGGGCCGTCATGTATTTATCACGACACGTGAAGTAAATAAGAGGTGCGGTTACGAATGGTAGGATAATGCTGAGAGCCACCTGCGATCCATTGAGTGCTGCGTTGAGCCCCTCACGCCCGACGGCTCCCGCGATGATGATGCTTGGGGTAATACTAATACTCCGAGTTATAAGACGGCGTAACCATGGTTTAATGTTCCACTTTAAGGCGCCTTCGCTAACCATCTGACCAGCAATGGTGCAAACAATTCCAGCCGAAACTCCTGAGAGTAATAATGCTAGGGCGAATATGGTGCCTGCAGTAGGTGAAATACTCTTAGAAAGTAATTTGTGAATGCCGAAGATATCTGCATCGCGAGCATCTGGATTGTTGTACAGCGATGCACCTGCAACAATGAGGATAGCCGAGTTGACAAAAAGCGCGAATGTAAAGAGAGAAACAGACAGGTCGAGAATCGAAAGCTTGAGCGAGTGCTTGATTGCCTTCTCAGAGGGGACGTAGTAGCCTTTGTCAATGCTGTTGTCGATAACGGAGGGTTCTGAAGTGACTTGACGAGGCAACAGAGCGCTCCGTTCATCGTATTCACGTAGGCGGGGTTGAACAATGCCGGATCCAAGATACAGACTGTGAGGCATGACCGTGGCGCCGAGAATGCCACAGGCCTGGTAAATTCTGGATAGGTATTAGAGTGGACGCAACAAACCAGAATGATTTAGAACTCACGCTTCAGACTCGATGAGATACTTCGATGACAGATAACCTTGGAAGACCTCCCCAGGGGTGGTATCTTTAATCAAAGATAGCTGAATACAGAAGCAAATAACTACGCCAAGGACGAGACACATGATGAACATTTCGAAGTACCGTAAACCTTTCATAGATCCTTCAGGGCGGTAGAAGATGAGGAGGACCATGACATCGAGAATGGAAATGGCACATCCTGCCACCAGCGGGATCTTGGGGACCAGAAGGTTCAAGGCAATTGCAAATCCAATGACCTGGTAAATAGTAAGTCAGCACTTCTTAAACGCGAATATTGGAAATGGCAAGCGATTTACCTCTGCGATGTCAGTAGCAATGATAGCCGCCTCAGCAAAGACGTATAAGATATAATTCAACCACCGGGGCAAAAACGCCCGGCAAGCCTGTGCAAGATTAAGTCCACTCACAGTCCCCAGCTTTATCGCCAGGCTCTGCAGAAAGATCGCGAACACATTGGAAAGCAAGACAACGAACAGGAGCCGAAAGCGATAAGAAGCTCCTGCAGCGATGTCGGTCGAGTAATTGCCCGGGTCAATATACGCAACCGAGATCATGAACCCAGGCCCAACAAAATATCCAATTTTGGCGAGGGTGTCTTTGAGACGCTGAAATGGCGTGCCGCCGTTGTCGGCGGAACCAGCTGGTGCTGGCGGGGGGTTGGCGGGTGCTGAGCGCAGACCGCCGGAGGGCTGGCCATGGTCGATTGACCGATGAGCCAGCCGCAGCTTCGCCTTTCCATGGCCGGGCGTCTCAGTGGCAGTGTTGTTGGCTATCTGACCTGAAATGTTCGACGCTGCGTCTGGGAGTGCACGGGAGTCGCCTTGGAGAGAAGTGCGACTGTTGACGAGCCCGTTGAAGTCAGCGTTGGTAGTCAAGTCGCTAGAGTTTGGATTTGGGCTCTGGTTGTAGCCGTCATCGCCCTCGAAGGGTTCATCAGTGTGAGAAGTCTTGTTCATCTCGATTTCCGTCCAACAATTGACAATGTTTATTTAAATTGAGAAAACCTGGTGTTGCGTGTCGTTTGCGTATTCACCAAGGTACAAAGGGTCTTGCTTAAGTATATGTACCTGTCATCGGACCCGGAATCTTCCTTGTCCGCTTATGGGATGACATGTGATTGGTTTGAAGGAAGAAGCCGTGATACGGTTGACGGTATGGCTTTGGTTTACCGGCAGTTGAGCCTCTGTTAATAGTCACCTAGTCTGACGGGAGATGATTTGATAGGTTGATTGGTGATTCACGCAGGGGACCCGGGTAGAACGGCAAGTATGGGTACGACAGTCGTCGTGTCATCTCGTTCGCAAACAGACCAGGGCCAACAAATCCCAAAAATGGTCTCCATGCCGTGCACAAAGCAGAGCGAGAAGAGCCAAAAACCGGTGCTTTTTATAAGAATGGTCTATATATAACGTTCAAATGACGTATACCTAGCTTTAAATCCAATTTTTGGTATTCCTATCTTATTTTCTCACATTTTCAAAATGCACTCCTCTGGCAGGGCATACAAGAAGCAGATCACTAGCCAGTATTATCACAGAAGAGCCAAAAACAGCTTCATAAATACACAATTTCGAAAGCAAAATTATCACCCCTGCGGTTGCTACAAATGGACCAGAGAAGGGATTGCTATGTATATCCTGTCCCTGGCTGATTATTCTATCAATTGCGTAACAATGGCGGTCATTAAGAATATACGCGCAAGAAAGAGAGGCCGGAAGGCCACTTTGCGCTTTGTACAGTGCTTACGCAAACCTACTAATCGTCCAAAAACGCCCACTATACCCACGTAGCTTCAGGTGCTCCGTTCCAGATCCATAAATACCTATCGTGTCATCCGATCCCCGCCGAACGACTAAACGATTAGAAGGTATTAGGTTTAAGATAATATAAGATTTAGAAGTTCTAATAAAAAATCTCTTAAATACCAAAGTGAATATAAGGAACCCAATAAGCCGGGAACTCCACATCTCTATCCCCCTCACCATCATCATAAGGAATAATATCTCTCGTTCCTTTCTCATCTCCCTGCACTAGCCATCCCCTCTTCTTGTCCAAGCTTTCAAGCCAAGTATCTCTCAACATTCTCGTGGCTTTATGTAACCCTCGACAAACAGAATCATCAGTCATACCCCCTTCTCTAATAGCTTCATACGTAACTCGCGCGACGTCAACGCAATGCTTATCCCTGACCTTCCATAGAGTCCCAACAACGTGCCTGAAGCCAGCTAATTGAAATGCGCTGATGAGATGTATGCTTTCATCGATGAACTTGTCATCTTGAACATGTCCGGTGCTACAAGCTGAAAGATACGCCAGAAAGGGTGACCTTTCGTGCAGATTGAGTTTCAAGATATCCCCAATTGTCAAGGGATCGCTGCCGTTACTCAGGCAAAGGTGGCTCTTGGAAGGGTCGTCGCCGTTGGTATATCCATGTCCTGCAAAGTGGAATATCTTGCAGTTTCGTAGACGAGAAAGCAGATCTTGCTTACTTTGACCACCTAAAACAAACCGTATTGCCATGCTCTCGCAGATCTCACTGACCACCTTGATCTCTGCTCGTGCTTATGGTAGACGAGGGTGACCCTCTGAATGCTCCACATCTATCAAAAGAGCATGGCTGGGGACGGTAGCAACTTCACGTTGTCGATGTCCATGAATGAGAGATCTCAGAGATGGAGTATATGACGATAAAACTCTGTCTATCACCGCTTTGCCAGATCGCTCTCGATGTCGTCCAGATGCATGAAGTGGGAACCTACTCAACGGCCCAGTAGGTATCCACCATATGTGAGGCCACTCCTGTTGATCCGATGGTGTCTCCTCATAACCCAGCAGCTCTAGTACGCGGCTCGTGATAGTATTCCAAAGCCACTCAAGCATATCAGGGGTTCCGAGGTCGAATCCCGCTGCACGCTCCATTAACTCACCATCGTCCAGATCTTTAAAAATCGTTGATGTTATAAGCTCTCGCTCAATAATTATTCCTTCGCATCCCATCCAGCTGCTGTTGATGACCACGATAGGACCATAAGCAGCTGCAGCACGTATCTGGTCTGTGGTGAGAGGACCGAGAAAATCCTCAAATCCAGGCTTTTTCCTTATCTCGTCCAGAAGATTATCGAAGTTCTTGGCAGCGTTACGCCGTCGTAAACCTCGGTCCTCTCCAGGCTCGTCACTCAACTGCGAACCAGTAGAAGATTCGAGTTCTTGGCGAAGTCGCATGAACCTCTCTGCCAACTGAGGAAACGCTTGTTGAAACTCCTTGATATCTGTTCGTACATCATCCAGTGACGATCCCAGAATACCCCTGCCTTGTTCGAGAATTGCCAATGCCTTGGCCGGATCCCCGTTACGCCTAATGGCAGCACCTGTGGCAGAAGCGGCAAGACCTCTTGAAAAGCTGAGTAGATGTTGTCTATCACTGGTTTCGAGTGGTCGAGCCGCGGCAATACCGGGTACAAGATCAATGGCCCTGCGCCCTATATCATAAGCCTCTTGGAGGCTCAAGCATAATGGTATGACTGATGTTGCAGCAACTATGCGCCTCAAGGTATTGCCTGTAGGATGTTCCACCGCACACCGATAGCTGCGCACTGCCTCCTCCAAGTCACCACTGACCCATGCCTCGGGGTGAAATAAGACGTCTGACGGTCTAACCCACACCATCAGGATAATTACATTATCTTCAATCAATTAAAATAATACCAAATAAAATTAATTATGATATAAATTATATACTTTCAGAATCAGTAAAGCTTCCTCTAATAGCCTATCTTTTTTCCACTTAATTTAATGTACTTTTTGAGACATACAGGTATTAAATAGATAAGTCAGTCAATTGAAGTCATTATCAGGAGCGTCAGACGTCTTATTTCACCCCCTAGCCATGTTCCACTGAACTTGGCCGTAAAGAGATCCGCGAGAGTGGTCCACAGGTCTGTCCTAAATGGAGAGTCCTGGGGCATCGAGTCTAGAGTCTTTTACGTGATCGAAATTGCTTCAGTGATATCATCCAAGCAGCCTCCAGCCTTGAATAGCTTTTTCAGGAGACCTGCGAAGGTACTAATTGAAGTAGGTCGCTCGGTGTACGGACTTATCATTGCAGCAATGGCTTTCCTAGCAACCTCAATACCCTCTTCGAGATCTTCCGAGGACCCAGATTCATCATGTCTCGTGTCGAGAGCTGAAGCCAGGTGGGATAGTATGCTCTCCATCTCATGGTTAGTGCTGGAGATAGAAGCCAAAGCTTCTCTCAACAACTCGATCCCTTGGTTCAGATCCGATACATCCTCTTGATTTCTTGAGAACCGTTTCAGAAGCATAGATCCCAGGTTATGCAGCTGAATGTACTTTGACGGACAATCACAAGGTGTTACATCCAACGCAGTTCTGGCATAGGAAACAACTTCTTCTAGGTCCACCATCGAGCCTCTTATCGTCGATCTTCTCGAGAGTGCTATAGAAAGCTTACCCAAAACAGTCCCAAGGTTGGGGGAGTTCCTCGGTATATCCTTCAAGCTCTTTCTACCAAGTTTGACAGCCTCATCGAGATGAGCCAAGTCCCCATTTCTACTATGGAGAGAATCAATATAATTAGAGTAGTTACTGAGCTGTTCTGACCAATAAAGATGATATTTGCTAGCTTTCTCAAGATATCGCTTCACGATATTAATTGCGTCTTCAAGGTCTTTCAAATCGCCGGTCTCGTAGTACAGAACGTATATGGTGACGTTCAGCCTCCGTATCCGATCCAACCACTCAGGATCGTCTTCTGGCGTCGCAGACACGGCTTCTCGAGTCAATACGATTGACTCACGTAGCTCCCTCAAATCTCTTGTTTCTTCGAAAAGCTCATACAACGTCCTTGCTAGTTGAACCTGTCGAGCTAGCTTATCTCGTGCTCGATTGTCTATCGTCGCAGATAGCGAGTCCCTTCGTAGGCGACAAACAGTTTCGAAGTCCTCTACCGTGCTTTTACATCGAACAAGTCCGCTAATTTCTCAAGCCATGTCGCAATAGTATTCTGATCTTCCGACGACGATGCGATGGCTGTTTCTAAACTCTCACAGGCACTTTTAAAGTCGCCTTCGACTCCGAGAACAGAATACTTCTCCTTCAGCAAGATTCCGAAATTAGCGAGATGTGCGGCCCTCATGGGAGATTCGTCCGGGAGATTTTTCAGCGAGCCCCGTATCAATCCGATAGCTTCATCTAAATCATCCAGGTTTCCTGTGTGATAGAAACAGTCTCCCAGCTGAAGTGCCAACCAGTATGAAAACCTCTGGCGGTCCATGGAATCTGAGGGTGATGCCTCGATTGCTTCACGTTCGAGTTTCGTCGCTTGTTCAAGATCACCAAAATTGCCAATCACATCCTTGTACCTCATGTACAGGGCCCAAGCCAGAGTGTGTAATAACTTTGCATCGGCTTTGACAGTTCTTGTGCAGTCTGGATAACTTGTTCCAATTGATCAGGATCATTCGTGCGACGGTAGCTTTGGACTGCCATTTCCAATCGGTTTTGCAGAGTGCTATAGCTACTGTCGGCAACGGAATTTCTGGGGACAGCTCTACCTTGTGAGTTAGTAAATGTTTGTGCTCTGCTTGAGTACTCTGACTTTATATGCGGAGCGAGAAGACCTGGGTGAGCTTTTAGTGATGACGGGGAATGGAAAAAAGGCTTTCTGGTGCCCAAGTTTGATGAAGGAATAATCACAGGACCAAGAGTTGTACTTTAACTCAATTGGTCTGTTGCACGAAAGTGCAAGTCGTGAATAAAGCTGCGGTAAGGCAGAATCCGGTCCTAGGGATACTGCCTAAATGCACCCTTTGCATTAGTGGGTTTAACTGAAGCTTTCAGATTGGAGGCCTGACACATTAATAGGCGCGCGCCTTCGGCTTTGGCTCTTGTTCCATTTTCTTCCAACATAAGTTATCTTGGATACGTTTTGAGATATGGTAGTAATTATTCTGCGCCTGCTCTAGAGTGTACTTTTCCACCTAAAAACTCCCAAAGCAAGAGGTGAGTACTAATATTCTGCTTTAAATTGGGAGACTTATGTAACTCAATAGCCAAGCTCAGCGTCCATATAATGTCAATCTTCGGCATTGCGCTCCCTTTTCTCCGACCCTTTCTGGGTCCCTACTTTGGCTTCATTATCGATGCATATGCCTCCGTCATGATGATTCTCTTTTTTCTTGGTTTTCCGTCGATACGCGAGCGACTTGTACGAGTAATGCTAAGGGATGAACCCTTCTTCATTCCCGGGCTTAGGATACTGTTCGTTCGCCATGTAATCCCACGCGCCCGTCGATGGATGGGTAGCCTTGGCAGCTCAAATGATGTCCAGGTCGCCACTGTTTTCTTCCGCATCGGTCGCACCGCCTGTAAGGCATTATATGCGTTCTTCATTCGTGCTTCAACCCGGGAACAGTACACGTACAAGCCCCTGTTGGATAGCTCTGAGAGTAGTGAAGTCCGCCTGATTAAGCTGCACCCCGGGTCTGGCGATGACCCTCTCCGAGCTGACATCTTACATGCTTCATTGGATTCGGATGTAGTCGGAAGATATGAAGCAGTCTCGTACGCTTGGGAGGATGGTCACACAACAAGCAAACTAGAAACACAGCGCGGTATTCTTCTTATCACGCCTTCTCTGTTTCACGCATTGCATCGATTTCGGTTGAAAGAAGAGCCCCGTATGCTCTGGGCGGATGCGGTGTGTATTAACCAGGCAGACAGCGCGGAGAAGGCAAGTCAGGTGGCATTAATGAATGAGATTTATGCATCTGCCGCCTGTACACTGGTGTATTTGGGCCGTGAGGCTGATGGGAGTGAAATAGTCGGAGAGTTGTTAACTCGATTTGCTAGGGCTAGTTCGACCCTCTACCGCTTATATGGAAGACATGGGATGGAGGCGTTGAGACATATTGGATCGATCTCACCTCCGATGAGGGTGATATTCGAGGAATGTGGACTTCCCGGCCTAGAGGATCCTGCCTGGAAAGCACTAGCCAAGCTTTGGGCGAGGTCATGGTTTCGACGTGTGTGGGTAATTCAGGAATTCGTCCTCTCCCCGGATGTCCGCATGTTCTGTGGCGAATGGGAAGTCAGTTGGTCTGTCTTCTACATCGCTACGATCGACGCATACATGACATCCTCCTTCTCGGTTATTCCAGATATACCGAACGCATTCAATGATGCAGCAGCGCACATGGGAACGGAAGCTATGCACATGATGTGTGTGTACCGGCGATCTGCACTCGTAGAAACTTTACCCGTCTCAGATGCTGATAGTACGCGAATGTTGACGATAAATTTGGACACAATGGTATTCGAAGAACAAGAGGAATTTAACCTGGCGAGAAAGATGGACCCGAAACTGAGACTACGGGTAGAGGTACCCCTTCTTGATCTCCTCGCGCTATGTGACAGGAGCAAAGCTACAAGAGCTCGCGATCATCTGTTCGCAGTACTTGGCCTATCCAACGCGGCTGACGACGACCTTTTCCGAGCAGACTACTCTTCTACATTTGATGAGATAGTTAGGCGTTTCGGCAAAGCATTTGTACGCAAGGGGCAGTGTATGGACCTCTTATACCAAACTCGATTGAACATTCAATCCTCGCGGTTTCCATCCTGGATCCCTGATTGGACCACCAAGTTCGTCTTCATGGGCGACGAAATTGACTATAGCAGCTTGGGGCTGCACAGTGGTGGGTTGTATGCCGCCGCTGGCGATACTCAGTGTGTATCGTGGGTTAGCGATGACCCAAAGGACGATTGTCTTACAGTTCGAGGGAGGTTCGTCGACAAGCTCAGCTGGGTCGGCGGTGATCACGTCAAACACGGCCCCATCCATGGCCTAATACACCGACTTCGGCAATCGTACGATATTATCGCAGAGCTTGAAGAGACTTCTGATTACTATGTGACTGGCGAGTCACTCAAAGATGTATGGTGGCGGATGCTAGTGGCCAACAAGACGAAGGGATTCAGTCCTGTGTCTTCAGATTTCGGAATCGGACTACGTTCCAGATGGCATGTAATGCCCGCCTTGTGCGATTGGCTATTATCGTTGCCTCCCGAGGAAGCCAAGGAACAACTTGTTGCAATTATAGGCCTACCGTACTACAAGGCCTTATACTCTTGTTACACTGTATACCAGATTTCCAAGACGGAGAAGGGAATGATTGGTCTCGTGCCGCTCCTGGCAGAAGCTGGCGATCATATATATGTTCTCAACGGTGGTGCAGTGCCGTTTGTTTTGAGGAAAGGGAAGAGACTGCTGAATGGACGTCGGTTGGTGGGAGAATGTTATATCCACGGGATCATGAATGGCGAGGCGATGCAGAGCGAATATGAAGAGAGAGACGTTAGATTGTACTGAGGTGTGGTTGGGATGTATTACTATGCTGAGGGTTGGCGTTGTTCCTCACAATAGATTTGGGCCGAGAGTCGCACGGTAGGTCGGCCGCAGCAGAAATGCCTCTCAACCAGAAATCATTCAATGACTAATTCATTTTCAGCTCAAAACCTCTATTAGGAAGCTGGTTAAAAACCAAGGTTTAAAACTCTCAGAGATTGCTGATCCCTACTTCAATGGCTTAGCTCTATCACTGCCGACTAATACCCCGCCTTGAACATCAGCAAGATTGTTACACCTCTTATCGTGACTATTCTGCATGTAACCTTGGTTCGAGCAACTATTATCTAAGCGGATTAAACGGCATCTTTTGGTTATGACGATCATCATGGCGATCTTGAGCTACAAAAGCGAGCGATGCGCCTCTCTCAAGCAATAACTCGGTCGACACACTGAAGTCAATTGCTGACAATGGCTCGCTTTCTAACTTGGGTTGCTCTGCTGAGCCTGATTGCGCAAGGTCATGGCCAGCCATGCGATGTGAAGTACCCTCCTCAGACGAAACCAGTAGAGACCAGACAATTCAGCAACAGCCGTGGCGCTGTCGCCTGTGAGAGTGAGATATGTTCGACAATTGGTATCAACATTCTAAGGCAGGGCGGCAACGCAGCTGATGCCATGGTCGCCACCGTTCTTTGCGTTGGAACAGTCGGTAAGTCAATCATGCATTCTTGGAGGCGTTGCGCTGACACCAGTACAGGCATGTATCATTCTGGTATCGGGGGCGGCGGCTTCATGCTCATTCACAAACCGGATGGCAAGAATGAATCCGAACCCTACGAATTTGTCGACTTTCGCGAAACGGCGCCTGCAGCAGCTACGGAGCATATGTTCAAGAATAACGTGAACGCCAGCATATATGGTGGACAAGCGAGGTACAAGACACCCTGCAGTGCTATGCCAATGACTGACAGCCTTCCAGTGGCGTACCTGGTGAATTACGAGGTCTAGAACACCTGCACAAGAGCTATGGTCATCTACCTTGGTCGAAGCTCGTCCAGCCAGCAATTGACGTCGCCCGCTACGGATTCCCCGTCAACAACGATACTCTCAAGTTCATGAAGATGACGTACAGCAAGGCCGAGAACGAGAGCTTCCTGTTTAATGATCCAGCGTGGGCAATTGACTTTGCACCTGCTGGAAGATTACTTAAATTCGGCGAGAAGCTGACACGGAAGAGATATGCGGATACACTTGAGACTATCGCTTCCAAGGGAGCCGGTGCGTTCTACGAGGGACCTATTGCCGATGCGACTATTAGGACTTTGAAGCAGAAGAAGGGTATCATGACGACAGATGATTTGAAGAACTACTCTGTGGCGATTCGAGAGCCTTCTCAGATCAACTACCGAGGTGGAAAGATTACCAGCGGCTCAGCCCCTTCGAGCGGTGCCGTGGTAGCGGCTGCTTTGAACGTCCTGGATGGTTATGACTTCCTCGGTGATCCCAGACGAGTTAATGACAGCGCTTATCTTCTCGACGAAGCATTTAAGTTTGGATATGGAATGCGAAGCAACCTAGGCGATCCAACGTTTGTCAAAGGTCTGGTTGAGTACCAGTCTCAGATGTACTCCAACGATACCGCGCAGGAAATCCGCGCAAAACTAGACGGGCGTGCTCTTGCAGTTAAGGATTATGACCCTAAAGGTCTTGAGAGCTTGGACACCCCCGGAACTTCGCATATCGTTACCATGGACAATTCAGGACTTGCCATCTCCCTCACGACTACGATCAACCTCAACTTCGGCTCGCAAGTCATTGTTCCCGAGACTGGCGTTATCATGAACAACGAGATGAACGACTTTAGTATCCCCGGACAGTCAAACGCTTTCGGATTCATCCCCAGCGAGGCCAACTTCATCAGACCTGGAAAACGCCCTCTTTCTAGTATAAGCACAACTATTGTCGAAGGACCTGATGGAAAGGTTTCGTTGGTAACAGGTTCCGCTGGTGGTAGTCGTATCATCACTGCTACTGTCCAGGTGGTTCTGAATGCGCTGGAGAGAAACATGACTGTTCATGATGCTCTGGCTGCGCCTCGTCTGCATGATCAGCTTGAGCCGCGACAAGTCACCTTCGAATATGCTTATGACAACTCCACGGTTGCTTATTTGAAGGAGATTGGAAATAATGTCACTTGGGTAGCACCTGGACAGAGCACTGCACAGGCTTTGAGGAGGTTACTGGATGGGACATTTGAAGCTGCTGGTGAGCCTAGACAAGCCAATTCTGGAGGATTCTCAACTTAAAGAAGTCTGATATCATATGTCGGATTTAAGGTAGTAATGTAACCAGTATCTGTCTACCCGATAAAAGAAATCATCTACCTAGCCTTTAAAGTTTCCATACTTCCAAGTTGCGATATCGAGCAACAAGAGGATTCATCTGTCTGAAGCCAATCCGTCCACCACGAACAACAGGCCCAGTCGATCGGTCCACATCCTCCCATGAGAATAATTCCAATCCATTAATCGAAAACTTGACATCGCGTTTATCATGAATAACCTCAACCTTGTAATAAGCACCCTGAGTATCCTCCACATTCGGCAGCGGATCAGCTCCCTGCGCAACAAGATGAAACCCAGGCGACTTTCGCAAGTTGGCAAGATGAAAAGCCCTCTCCTCAGGCCATCGACGCCGAAAGTACGAAGCGTGCAGCGTTCGGATATCGCTAGAGTGATACTGCGGGTAAGATCCGTTCCGGGGTTTGAGATCCTTGTCGAAAATGCTTCCGCCGTCTTTGGCTGCTGCTGCGCCAAAGAATATGATAGCTAAGCCGGGCTCTTCGATGGGCGAAAACTCCCAGGTTATGCGGATGCGCTCGGGAAAGACTTCGGGGACCCAGTAGACAAAGTCGCCCGGGGCAGCGAGTTCGAGAGTGTTGTTGGAGACGGTAGCCTTGACGGGACCTTCGGCTACCCAATCCGCAATTGCGTCGGTGCTGTCGAAGGTATTTCTGTAGAGAAGCTTTTCGGCCATGGCGGAAGCGGCCAGGAGCGGGTAGAGGAGGAGACTTCGCATGTTTCTTTTTTCAGGGAGAAATATTTCTACTGACTCTGGACTCGGAGTATTCGGTAATTGTCTGTGATTATATAGATTTTTACTTCTGTATTGCCATATTAATTCCCGATGTGCTCATACTTTAATTTCCCGTTTCGGGGGCAGATATGCCGAGATGAGCGGATGCGATCCTATCATCTTCAAGGATCTGACAGCGGATATGGTACTGCATTGAGTTTAGGTAGCACCATGCAATGCAATTCGATCATTCGGGAGCAAAAGACGTGATTCAACAGTGAGTGCCGATCCTTTCTGATGAATTGAGCTTATCCCCAAAATTCCACCAATAGAAGCGTCCCTGTTCTTGGATGCTCTTCTGAATCGGAAGAACTCATGGGAATAAGAGCTATCCTGTTCCTCACCATAAGGTAGACGAGAGCGATGAGTAAGAACCATTTTAGAACACTTTTTTAGCAGTAGTGGACCAATTAAGAAGGCTGGTAAATAAATAAAAATGAGCTATGCATGGAAGAAGCTAAGATCAAGATTGTCGTTGATAAACTCCAAGTCCTGTGGAAGCTAAATCGTTTCCATTAGTAGCAGTCATGGATATGGTTCCGATTAGCATACCATCGAGTTAATGAGATCGGCCATAATATCAGATCCCATATAGTTCGCATCAATCGACAGCTGATTCCCACGTGACTGACCATCATGACTACCGCTCATCAGTACAAGGTGATTCAGTGCATCTCAAGAGAATATGCTTACCACGCGTTATGAAATGGCAGTTCTTGTAGAATAGCTACTTGGCGTGTTTGCATCAGTGTGCACAGTTTAATTACTCGCTCTCCAGCTTCTTTGTCTGATTTTGCGGCTGACTCTGGCCATAATATGCCTTTGATTAAACCAACAGTCATACCGATGATATAATATTCGTTTAAGCCGTTCAATGTGAGCGAAATTCGTTTTTCAAGGATGTCCAAGACCTTCTCGATGTTGGCGAGGAGGAGTGTCGAAATCTGGGGAAAGATTGCTATCGTATTATCGCAACCTTCATTTTATAAGCTGACATTTGATTTTTCATAGGAAGAAACGGGGAGGTATTCTCACCTTGTGATCCAACATTCATGTAGATTTCATGGCAGGTGTTCAGTGCTGAAAGTACTAAGCCCGTCCTGCATGATTGCTCTGGCAATATGTCCTCTTTTATGAGTGTCTGATAATAGCAGAGGATCTTTGTAGATGCCTCAAATCTTGCACGTCGACAAATGAGAGTTTTAGATGAGGATGGAGTTTGAACCAGAAAGTGGAAATGCAATAAGAGGATGTACTGGTGCAAAACGATACCCAGCATGCTCTTTATATATGTCGCGGTCTGACGCTGTCGTGGATCAGCGTGGGGACTATCCCATGCCGGAATGTCTCGGAGTGCCTGTCCTAGCTCTTCCTCGAGTTCCAAGATCTTCTCGAAATCGACCTTTTCGCAACTCCCATTGATAAAGGCGCATATCCTTAGCCTGACAAGCATAGAGCGGTAAAGAAGTACTTGGAACGAAGTGTTTGTCAGTGCAGTGATCGGCATGCCGGCTGAAGAGTATTGGGGGCAATGATGTCGCTGTGAAGTGGGAAGTCAACTGGGACTTCAAGATCAGGAAGCAGAAAGATTAATAAGCTTTTAATCAAGACTTAGCTATCTATACTATGATTCAGTGTATTCCTTTTGCTAAAATCTTCTTTATATATGCAGTAAGATATAAGAAAAGGTTAACGACTAAGATATTTTTAAAGTTAACAAGCCAGGCAGTGTGTTAGAGGACGAGCTAAAGACTTATTATTATAGCCTAGATAATAGTACCTGTATAAGTAATTTTCAGTCGAAAATATGAATATAAACCTCTAAGCCAGCTCGTGATAATGGTAATGGTATGGTGTTTGAAGTGTTTAATGGTGTTATTAGGAGTTGATAGACCTGATACCTAATCCCAGCATCGCGCAAGTCACCTCCTGGCTGTAGCAGCAAATGGGAGTATCTACATTCGTATAAGATGGTCCATTAAAATAGGTCTTATCAGTCTTGTGCTACGGAATTTTTTAGAAAGTCTTGGCGTCAAGGCTGAATGAACAATCTGCACGCCCTGTTTTGTTAGCTTTGCTACATAAAGCAAAAATACTACGGAGAGGTTCTCCTCTTAAGGCGGTCTTGAAACCGCATATTTTTATAGGATGTCTGCTATGTTAGCTGACCCTCATGACTTGGCCAACCTCAGCAAAGATGGCGGACCACCTCTGTTGAACTACTACAAAGTGCCTGCAATGGAAAGGATGAACCCAGAGGAAATGGATTTGGCTGGCAACAAGTTCGAGATTGAGCTAGAAAGTTAAGGTGAAGTTATATTTGAAACTGCTTTATCTTCATCCTACATGATTATGATTCGGGCGACAAAAGTTTCTTTGTCGCTGTTAGTTATTGAATAAGGTCTCTCGATCAATCTTGTCCAACAACTTCCCGTCAGTAAACCAAACGTCCATCGCCTTGGCCATTCCCTCAACGTAAGCCCGAGGAGCGTCATATGACATAGCCTTGACAAGCAGATCCTGCGACATTTCGTTCGTGTTATCCGCTCGTCCAGAGGCAACCACCTTTTCCTCATAACGACGGACAGCAAGAGCTAAATCATCTGGGTGTGCCTTGATTTCATGGAAAAGGTCCAGGGCATCTAGCATAGCCAGATTTGCACCCTCTCCTGCAAACCAAGACATCACATGTAGAGAATCTCCGATCAGAGTCAAGCCTCGATGGTGTTCATAGCGAAGACCTAAGGGCATGCGATACTGTGCCCGGGGAGTCATGTTCGCGTCGACATTGCGAATGACATCCTGGAGACGAGGATCCCAAGTGGGGAAGAAGTTGTTAATCAAATAGTCGGTCATTTTCTTCACGTCATTCCAGTCGAATAAGGGATCCTTTGAGTGCCAATTCTCTTCCACTCGAAGACAGGGATAGACTCTCACGCTGTCGTCCCCATTGCGCTGGATGAAAATGCCGCTGCCTTCGGAGAGGAAGAATGAAGTGCCACGACCGATGAACTCTCCAAATTCTGGAAATCTCTTATCCACATCGGAGATACGGCAGTCGATGACCGTGAGACCTGTGTACTCAGGCGTCCAGCTCGTCAAAAGTGGTCGAACTTTGGACCAAGTTCCATCAGCCCCCACAAGAAGATCAGTCACAACAGGTTCAGGCTGGTTCTCAAAAACCAACTTGACTCTACCGCCCTCTTGCGGAACAATCTGAGATAGTCGATGATCCCACTTGATATTCTCCGGGTCAAGCGACTCAATGAGAATCTTGCGTAGCTTTGCACGGTCTATCTCCGGACGTCCCTCTGCATCAGCAGTTGCTTTGTGGAATAACCAAGCAACGGCCTTTTTATCGCCAAAACGATAGTCCTGGTCGTGATAGCGCGCGTACTTCTTGAACTGCTCCTCAAGGCCAGCCTCGAACAAGGCTGCTTGACCAGACTCTGGATGAAGGTCGAGAGAACCGCCTTGAAAGCGAGAGCTAGTAGACTTTTCTCGCTCAAAAATGGTAAAGGGAATCGAGTGGTGTTGCAAGAGAGCCGCGAGGCTCAGACCAGATGGTCCTGCTCCAACGATGGCGATGTGCTTGGACATGATGCAAAGATTATGATGATTCGATTTTAAGTAGGGCTTGTTGATAATGTTGGTTTGAGAGATATCTCAGACGGTAGAAGCGCAGTCAAAAAGACTTATATAGACTTGACTTTCGGTGTCCTATGCCGATCATATGGCCAACCTATACAGCTTTGAACATCACACGAGGCTCTGCCTCGCAAAGCTTCACCGAATCAATCATCGATTGAACCAATTTTCCCATTTCGGTGATTTCTATGATGTAACAAGAAACCCGGCATCCGATGATGTCGGCCTTTTCGGCTTCACTTTTCTCAATACCTCGGCCATTTTTATTCTCGGCAAATTGTATCGAACTTTTGACTCAGACGCTGAGGAATTGAGTGAGTTACTTAAAAGCCAGCATAACAGAGAAATATTCCTTTGAATCACATGAAGACTAGTCATCAGACTCGATCACAATGCAGAAACTCACGCCACATGTTATCATTGTCCCAGCACCTTTTGCCCGACCATCACTATACTCCAAACTTGTTCAAAGCCTTGCACAATATGCATTAGAGACAACAGTCATCGATCTACCGTCTATGGGATTTCGTGACACGCTGCCAGCTGCTTCCATGGAAGAAGATGCTCGGCATATCAGGACAGTCACAACGAAGTTAGCTGATGAAGGTCATGAGATCATCTTGGTGATGCACTCTTACGGCGGTATATGCGGTTCAGAGAGTACGGTTGGGGTTTCGAAGACTGAGAGACAAGTTGCTGGGAAGGTGGGAGGTATAGTCCATCTCATTTATATCGGCTCCCCTGTACCTGAGATCGGAGGGTCAGTCAAGACCATGATGGGCGATAACATGCCCCATTTCATAAAACTCGAGGGTAAAAGACTTCAAGGGCTCAATAAAACGCTTAACAGTTTAAATAGGGAGACTACCTCACATCTGATCCCGAAGGCTGCGCGAGCGTCAATTTCTCAGACCTTCCCAAAGCCGAAGCGTTGACGCATGCAAAACAAATGACAGCACATTCAGCGCTGAGCTTTGCTGGACCACTCAAAAACGCAGGATACCTAAATATTCCTGTTTCATATATAGTTTGTGAGAAGGATGTTTCTGTCCCGCCTGCTGTCCAGAGGTCTGTCATTGATATGATTTCTAAAAAGAGCGGTCGAGAGGTTACCACGTTTTCTTGTGATTCTGGGCACTTTCCAACTGTCAGTATCCCGGACAAAGCAGCTTCTTTCATCAACAAGGTTGCTACTCAAAGCCGTCGAGAGTAGTGTTTATGTAGTCTATGAATTAATTTACTCCCGATGCTTTTCAAACAACAACCCTATGGTGTTTCCAGTGAGTAACAATGCTTATCCTCCGGTGCTGCTGTAGATCATTATGCAACTGGACTAAGACGACAGGTGCCATCCATAGCACCAGTAACGACTATCCATACCCACGATAATGTCAGGTTTTGTCATGAATCTTGAATGTGCATTCGTAGGTATGAGGTTACGCTACTCTTTCAAAATGACCGTAAACTCGGCATTTTGGCGATGAAAACAATGGGTTCCAATCATCTGATATTTGCCGACGTCGGATCGGCTAGGGGATTTCGAATTCAATATGAGGTGAATGTTCAGTGGCCCGGTCTGAATATGCCGTATATATGCCAGGGTATGCCGAGGGAATACTCCGAGGTCAGCCGGTTTCCAACTAGAAATGTCACACATCCGATAATCTACCTCTGACATGTTTCAATGTGACTTAAGTTGAATTCTGTCCAGCATATCTTGACTGCTGGCCCAAGAATGAACCCAGTAGATAAAGTCCACAATGACTGACAACACTCGCGACCTACACGCACTCAGTACCCTCGCGGGCAAAACCGTGATCATAACAGGCGGCGCAAATGGCATAGGAGCCGAAACAGTTCGACTTTTCAACTCACATGGAGCGAACACAGTCATCGCCGATCTTGAGCGCACTCGTGCTGAGGCTGAATCGGTTATTCGATCCTTGCAGCATCCTCCCTCTGCGCTTTTCATCAGTGTCAACATCCTCATCTGGGATGAAATGAAAGCCCTGTTCTCGCAGTGCATACAACATTTCGGCAAGATCGACATTGTTGTAGCCAATGCTGGTATAATGGAGAGCCAGAGCCTTTTCGATATAGAAAACGTCAATGAGCAGGGAGAATTACGCAAATCAACAGAGGGATTTCGCGTGATTGATATTAACCTTAAAGGAACCATTAACAGTAAGTGCTCTTTTCGCTCTTGATTCTCTCAGCTTTTTATCACTCTATGACTAAGTCATTAACCTCTTGAAGCATTGCGACTCGCACTGCATCACATGCGGCACAACGAACCGACTTCTCATGGTGGTCTGAGGGGATCTGTTGTTCTCGTTACTTCAACATCAGGGTACTTTGGAACTACTGGTGTAGGGGCATACATCACATCTAAACATGGACTCACGGGCCTACTTCGAGCATCACAGCACGTCGCTCGAGGCCTTGTCGTCGGCGTCAACGCTGTTGCTCCGTTCTTTATGCCAACACCGACGTTCAAAAATTTGGCTGATAGATGGAAGGATTCGGGCCTCAAGTCGAATACCCCAGAAGACGTCGCTGAGGCTATCGCCCTTGCCTCTACGCAGAATGACACTGGAAAATGTTACATGGTTTGTCCAATTTCTTCATTCGCCTATCACTGTGCTCTAACTTCGGGATAGGTTGTTGGGCGGAAGTCGGTAGAAGTCGAAGATAGCAGAAGCGCACTTATTGAACAGTGGCTTGGACGAGAAAATGCAGGTCTGTTGCAATCTGCTAGCAAGCTCTTTGAGGACAAAGGTTATCCCTTGCCCAAAGGGCACGAGGAACCTTTAACTTGATGTTCTAGTCCACCCCACAACAAGCATAAATAACTTTAATACTTGAAGCAACTTTATGTATTTTATGTTTATATCCACAAGCTGTTATATGCCAGGAACATCTGTAACATGTTTCGTTTTCCTTGTAAACTTGTCCCTGAGTTTCAGATTCAGGGTAGCTACTGAGTCGTTTTCTGGGGACAGCCGAGCTTAGCACAACCCCCACCTCAGCATGGTAACGTCAACTTGCAGACTCAACTGTTATCCAATCGGAAGGCAAGATGGCCGAGCGGTCTAAGGCGCTGTGTTCAGGTTCGATAAGAACTAGTGACGATTCGCAGTCTCGAAAGGGGCCTGGGTTCGAATCCCAGTCTTGTCAGATTCCTTTTTGCACATCAGACGATGATGTTACGCTTTATAATCACCATATGAGGTACGCGGTCATGGCTTGTTCCTGTGGCTTGTATACTCGTATACGCAAACGGATACAGGGATGCAGGGATACAGGGCATAACGTGGCTGTCAAGCCACTGTCAATGTCCAATTGACATTTTGTTATGCCATAAGAACTATTGCTAGTCTCGATAACAGTTAAAATTGCAATGTGTCTAATCTCAATAGTTAATATTCTCCCCAGCGTGGAATGTCGAATAAGACATGCACGTGCAGATGACGATAAAAAGCGCAACAACCATAATTATTGAGTTAAGCGCACACGTGCTTCAAAACAAGAATATTATGGGGACGAGTGCTTGGCGCCAATTAATCTCATTCCAACAAGCCCCCTTGCAACGCGCGGCGCTTTCGGATTTAGCAGTCATACATTGGACAGGGGGACTTTATCTTAGTGCCAAACCTTGTTTTTCCCCCCGTAAGCTTACTGTAGGTCTAAGGCACTTGGTGCTTCATCTTTGTGTGAGAGATGCTGATGCCAAGAACCCCCTCCCCCTCGTACAGTGGTCATCCAGCCACAATTCCATGACGAAACTTGCCAAGTCTGGCTGCTACTTAAGAATCTTGGTGGCCACTTTATGTTTCCTTCTGTTAAACATCCCATCTCTTCAGTCTTGTCACCATGATCTTCTCTAGTATATCTCTCCTCTCGTTGTTATCGGGCGCACTGGCCAGTGCCGTCCCCCAAGGAGCGAATACCTGGAAAACTTTACCCTCCATACCCATTGCTTCCCGGCAAGAACATGGTGTCGTCGCACTCGACGAAAAGACCCTTGCAATCATTGGTGGAATCGTTCCCAATCGCGAGGCTAATGGTTTTGAGACGACTGCTCTTATGCAATTCTTCAACACGCGCTCGAATTCATGGCGTCGATACGTCACTGAGGCGCCCGTCAAAGTTAATCATCCCAATGTCGCTGCAGTCAATGGCAAGATCTATCTTCTCGGCGGACTCTCAGATATCGACAATGGCGCTTGGCGAGCATTTTCAGACTCATGGGTCTACAATCCCGACGTCGATGAGTGGACGGAACTCGACCCGGTCCCTCAGAGCGAAGAGCGAGGAAGTGCGGCCATTGGGGTTTATGGAAATATTATCTACATGGCTGGAGGTATGCGCACCTTGGAGCCAATTGGACCAGGCGGGGAACAAGATACCGTCGACTTTGTCTCTGCCTTCAACACCAAGACTTCACAATGGATCGATCTTCCTTCAGCAGCAAAGAAGCTCCCCGAAGGCCGCGACCACGCAA
Organism: Fusarium secorum; assembly: GCA_013363185.1. Classification (NCBI taxonomy): domain Eukaryota; kingdom Fungi; phylum Ascomycota; class Sordariomycetes; order Hypocreales; family Nectriaceae; genus Fusarium; species Fusarium secorum. The sequence continues at coordinate 22,478 of JABEEM010001235.1, forward strand.
CAGCCTCCATCGTCGGAACTAAATTCTACGTTCTTGGCGGTCGTCTCCGCGGCCAGCGCAACGTAAAAGACACAGTTTTCATTCTCGACCTAGAAAACCTAGAAGCTGGCTGGACAACCAGCGAAGGCAGAATGCCTACTCCACGTGGTGGTGCCGTTTCCGGCACAATCGGCACCAAAGTCTACGTTTTAGGCGGCGAAGGCAACACAGCTCCCGAGTCGGAGGGCATGTTTGACCAAATTGAGGTCTTTGATGCAAAGACCGGGAAGTGGGAGGAGCTCGGTACTATGAAGTTGCCAAGACATGGAGGTGCGGCTGTTGCGATTAAGGGTGGCATTTACCTTCCAGGTGGAGGCATTACGGAGGGAGGTTCTCCGGTTGATACCCTGGATGTCTACTGGCCTTAGCCAGACATTCACTGTTTTTATATGTGTATTTCTAGCGTTTAATGATTAATGACTCTTGACTGTATTCCTCCTAGTGATTTCGGGTTCCGAGTGATACTTCTTGTACGTCGATGTTCACGTAAGCCTCAAGCGTAAGTAGAATTGCCGATCCAGGTAAATAAGCTTATCCTTCGTATATTACTTAAAGGGAATTCGTTGGTCTTAGTCTAGCATAACATGTACCCATTGGAAGTCGGATAGGAAAAGACAGCTGGCATTGATCCTTCATAAGATGAAAGTTACATCAGCGAGCGCCGAGGATCAATAAATATCGAATTAAAATAAATCATGTCAAAAAGTCCTACTGCCTAAGCTAATCAGATATCTAAAACGACCAACGGAAATATCCTATCTGCAGATCAGGGAATTTCGCAGTCATGCCATCGACCGTGCACTTAGAATACTGAGGATAAGAGAAGACCTCCTTGAATCCAGAATCCTTATATGTCTTATCCACTGTCTTTGAACATGGCATAGCCATCGTCGGAAGCTTAGCCCACTTCTCAAAAGTGACAATGTCAGTCTCTAAGACAAACTTTCCGTTCGTCGCAGATAAATAAGAGAGTTGTCCCTGGATAGCACCGATGGAGCTAATAACTCTGGTTAGGTAGTTACCACCGTGGTTTGTCGAAATCAGCTCTTGCATCGCTTCTAGCTTTTCAAGAACCTCGCGATTCTCTTCGTTTTCGCTGACATTAAGCTCTTGCTCGATGCCGTCAAAATTAAACAAGCGTAATTTATTCTCCTCGGCTGCAGTCGAGATGGCAAACGTGAGGTTATTGGGCAAGAATTCCTTGAACGGATCCAGCTGGGTCTTGATATCGGATGATAGACTTTTGACCCGGTTGGTCACTGGAAGAAGCTGAAAAAGGTCTTTTACTGTTCTCATCTTGCCGTTCTTGAACAAAGCTACAGTGGCAGCCTCGTCAAGAAGATCTCCAGCTTGGCTGGAAGCATTCACTTGTCGTTGGAGGAGGTTATCGAGCTTTCCAGCTAGGTCGGTTGGAAAGCGGAGATTCCCAAGGTAACTAGCTGCAGCGATGTTGCTGTTGACTGGGCCGAGTTAGAACACTTCTACTTAGAGATATTGAGGTTTGAGACACCCACCTTGTTCCAGAAAGGATGAGACGGCAGGTCCCTTGCAGCTACCGAGCTTTTCGCAGCTGGTGTTGATGGAATCAGCCTGAGCCTGGGCCAGGGACACATACGACACGAGGGATGACACTGCGTCCCTCATCTCGAACGAAGTGGCGTTCATTGGTGTTAAGATTCCCCAGTTGTTCACAATACCTGCGAAACCAGATACAATACTGCTTTTGAAGCGGCTAAATACAGATTGGACCGCGTCTATGATCTGCGTCGAGTTGCAGGAGCCTTTTTCGCACGATTTAATGCCTGTAATAATTTTGGCGTACGTAGGCATATCCATCTGTGGAAATGGTCAGCATTGAAGTGTTTTAGAGTGATCTACGCACCTCGAATGCCCTGAAAGGCGCGAAGGTCGACCCTTGCGCTCGGATTGCTTCCATGGCGTCACCATAGCTATTCTCGACGGCTAAACCTCCGTCCTGAAGACACTGTTCCTATCAGTTGGTAGGACTATAAGAATAAATAACAGGAAACTTACTGTCTCTAGGCCGGGGATCTCATCAGCGATCTTTGCACTCGCCTTGGATAGGACGCCCTGGGAAATCGACTTGGCTTGTGTAATAAGGCTCAGCTGCTGGAGGCGAGGGAAGCATTTACAGATAGCCTCAGAAGACTTAATGAAGTTATCGCCTTCAGATTGGCCTAGAACCTTTCGCACAGTTTGGCATAGGTCAACCTGTTTGGTCACAACCTTGAGTCCTGTAGGCACCTGCTTCTTTGTTATATCATATCCTGTTTGCGATGAGAATAACATTCCTGATAATGGCGAGCTGAAAGAAACTTACCAGAAACGCATGTCATTACATCGCAAGTTTTAGAAGGTTCTTTCTTGGTCGGACATGGCTTCTTCTCCTTTTTCTTGGTTTTGCACTTATTAAGCTATCGACAGCGCATGGTCAGCTAGCATGCCTATAATTTCCTGAACCTACGTACCTTTTTTTCTGTGACTTCTTTTGTATTTATAGTAAACCCGGTTGGGACGGAGAATTTGTACTTGCAGGTCGATAGGTTCTGCAAGCCTGCGCAGGCATCTGCGAGGGTGCTTTGTGCGCAATGTGCTAGAAGGGCATATGACAGCAACTGTGCAAGGAGGATATTCATCTTCATGATGGCTGTTTGAGACTAGGTAGATGGATATTGATGTTGAATGAGAATGTAAGTACAGGGGATCATGATCGATATAAGTAGACTTGTCACCACCTTGCTTCAGAATCGATAATCCCTACCTTGACTATTTTCCGGATTTCACCGCTGTACTGTGCAGGTCTGGCCCAATTAATGGAACTTACAATAAGCATATTCTGGATGGCAAAGGAGCGTAGTAGATGGAATTCATTTACCAATATCTACGGCCCAGGCACATCTAAACAGGTCAGCCCTATCATGGCTTGCGCCACATACTGTCAGAGTGTTCTGAACATGGTAACTGTTAGTCGCATTGGGAATGTGGCTGAGAGACTGGAATTACCAGACCAGAATACCCAAATGCTAGTGGATATCTTTAAATTGCACTGGTATGTGTCATCTATGGATTCCAGTCTGCCAGGCATTGGCGGCGTAGATCTACTGGGAGGATACAGGTCCGTCAGCCCGTTAAACCGGCGGACCCGAGCAGGAAACCTTATTTGATGTTTTCCAGGGAAGTATTGTATCACGCCTCGAGATAATCATGTTGGGAATGCTAATATCGGTAGTGAGCAGTTCACCCCTTCTATGAACGTGTGCGTGCGGTCTGGAGCTGCGGGATCACAGTGTCCGAGAAATACAAGCGGGACGGTTCCGAGTTCCCGGCGCCATAGTATCTTTACGTCGTATAGACCTGAAAAGAATGCCGCAGATTTCTCAATATTGAAAGTCTGCACGTAATGTGAAGGAGCATATGTCCATTGGCTGAGTCTGGCAACGATATTGTAAAGTAGCCACTAATTCTTCCTTAAATACCCAAGGACTGGTAATATAAAATGGTAGATAATGTAGTGTATGTAGAATAACTAGTTGAGGGCTTATAGGTATTTTATTGTTTTACCGAAATGTGCTATTCCTCCGCGAAGTCAACTTTAGCCACGACTATCAAACAGCTGCCCCAGCATAACTTAGAGCCTGCTGCAGCACCAAGACGCATAATAATGGGTGAACGGGATAGGGCTACAATTAGTTCCCTTCCGATAGCAATTACCGAAATTGCCTCCAGTAGTATAAGCGATCGATGGGTTGTTGTTGTCGCATCGAAGACCATAACCAGAAGGCCAGCCACCATCAACGTCACAAATATCTCCTTCGTTGCGCGAGTAAGAGATCATGCCGCAGTCATTGGCGTAGATGGTTGCGTGCAGGTCACCGCAGCTGGGGCCGCCTCTGGGATCGCCCAGTGTACATGTCTGCCAGGTGCCTACTGCAACTTCGCCATCCCTGCAGCCTGTTCTGAGAGCTGACGAAAAGGCAGCCAGGCAGAGAGGGAGAAGGAGGGTGTTCGAGAACTGCATTGTGTATATCGTAGTCCTGTTGACTTGTCAGCATACGGCATCTTGCCAAAAAGACGCGCCAAAAGCTGAGGAGGTCAAAAGCTTACCAGAGTCAGTTTTGCTTTGAGTTGATGAGAGAGTGATGAGTCTGAATTTAGAATACTGGCAGAAACGAGGCCTTATATAGTGAGGCTCCTGCGGTCATACACAGAGACGCTCACTATCCCAGTGCAATCATGACTTCAGCCTATTCATTCAACGTGACCAAAAGTTCCAAAAAGCAATTTCTCAAGACTCTCAACATAACAGGGAATGCTGACAATATTGCTTCATCGGGCGGACTGCATTTTACCGGAACATCTCACCGAGCTGCTAGGTCGAGGATTGGCTCTGCCTGGAAGTTCAAGAGTAAATTTGCATCAGCCACGACTTGGATCGTGGTGTTGCAGGACAGTTGATCATCAGTGATTGGCCATTTGGAGTTCCAATGTAATTTTAAATGCCTTGCAATTGGCTCGTTTTGCCTGTTAAGCCCGCTTACTGACATGGCCATATTTTCAGGTCTGCTGAGGAATACGACATGTACATCCTGATTGGACATGACAATAATACCCCGGAATGTGAAGGTGAGATATATCCATATTTTAGTTGCATACATTGGCGAATCTAGCTGGGGAATTGATCCACATGATCGCGAGAGGGTAAGGGTGCGTCGTACATATTTCTGCATAACGGTGCTTACGGCCTTCTACCCCATTTCCACAATTCACCATATATCGATACTAAAAGATGTACTGCCGAACAAAGCACTTGTCTTCGACTGAAAGATGAGCACTTTCCTCTTCTGTACCAGTGCCCGATCGGGGCTCTTAAGCTTAGGTTTTGGTCGCCGCTTACTGTTCAGGGGCGTAGCATAATAACCTAGCTCTTGCTTACTGATCGACTCCGAGCATGTAACTGTGCAAGTCGGGTTTGATTTGACGAAACTTTGCATGTTTTTTCGTGTCTTTCAATTAGTTAGAGCTTCCGATAGTGTTGTCTAGATTGCTGATTTATCAAGTGGAGCATATAAATATAAACAGCATGTTTTCAAGCATTATACCCGGGTCCTTGGCTCATGATTCTTGAACCATAAGCTCAACCGCATGCGTACTATCAGCGGTATCCCTGCCAAAATAGATGTATTGGCCACCAAACAACAGGTCATAGTAAGTAATCTTATGCGTGTTTGCTTGTCGAAGTCTCGCACATGGATGGTCTGATGGGATCAAGAAAGTCGATGCTGCACACGGTCTGAGGAACTCTATACAAGAGCTTGCTACTGACAGCCCGGCAGTTCACGTATTTAGTTACCGAGTCAGGGCTGGGAGTGTTCATGTACCCTGCGACAGTAACCGGCGCGGCCATGCCATACCTTTGATAACATTGGGACAGAGCTTTGGCGTCTGTGTCTTTGATTTGTCACGTGCTGGGCTCGATGATGTACGTTATGGGCTTGAAATCGTTTAGAGGGTAGTTGGGGTTAAACGTTAACTCGCTGCCCTCACTATCAAGACTTTGGAGAAGTGCCGCCGCCTCCAACAATTATGCAGGCTGGAGCAACGATAGCGTTATTGCTGGAGAGAAAGCATGAATGGGAAATAAAAGAGACATTATCTCAAGCTGACTTAAACAGAAGTTAGTATACTCAAGCCCATAGAAGAGCTTGTCTCTTCCTAACTCCATCGCTATTGCTGGAAATATCTGATCACAGGTAAGATTAATATTTTGGCCTCATCTCCAAATGAATGATCACAGACACGCCAACCTCAACCTGTCTTGTCCAAACCACAGAACCATCTAGATTTCTTAAACAAACAGTATTATACAAATTATACAAGCCTAAAAATCTCCCAGTCAAGATTCATCCTTTGCAGATTCTCAGTAGGAAGTCCCATAAATCCGTCAATAAACACGGGCCCAAGCACCTCATAGTCCTCTCCGATCTTCCGCAGGGCCATTGGAACCGAAATCCCTTTGATTAGGGTGATAGTGTCTCCTTGTCTTATTGAAATTGGACCTGATCCAATCAAGTCATTGTCTGAAACAAGCAAGCCTCGCCTTCCCGCTATTCGATTGCAAGTATCAAGGAAAAGCTTCCAGCAGCCTTCGCTCTGGCTGATAGCCTCCAATGCCCTTGTTGCAGCGGCTGTAACAGCTGTAGTATCTCCTGGCCCGTCATCCAATTGTATAACCAGTTGTGTTATCATCTCAAACATCCGTCTGAAAGTCTCTTCTTGTTCTGAGGTAATCTCAGAGCGAGGTATAGGTCCACCGGTCAGTGTAAGCATGATCGTCCATGGTATAGAGTCATGCCATCTGAAAACGAGCGTATCCTTTCTAATACGTAAAACCCATTCGGCCAGAAGCTGCAGATTTCGAACAGGCTTGCCATTCCTAGTCATTTCATTGCTCCTAAGTTCGTCAACCTCGCTTTTTTCTGGCGTCAGGCAGTAATCTGACATGCCTAGACATGCGGCCTTTACTGATAGGATGTTTTCAGAAACCGACTGAGCGAAACCTTGCTCAGTCCATGGCCGCTCTTCAACACCATGATAGATATAAGAGTCGGGGAGCCAACTCTTGTTATTTTGGCTCCAGTCAGGAACCCAGCTGGGAGCATCCGGAAGACGAGAGCCGCAATCAACGAGCAATGTAATTAGAGTGGGATTCCATTCCATCAAACTCACGAGGGTATCGAGATAAACTTGCCCAAGTGGTTTCTCATAATCAGGGGTAGGCGGGTGTGCGCCGAGCTGCCGCAGTACACTATCAATCGCATAAACTCGGTCGTGCGGCCATTTCGAGTTACAGTCCCTGATAGCTTCTGCCAGGGCAACAAGATAATTCTGCGGTTGGAGACCAGGGTGGCAGATCAGACTGTACATTCGTGTGTTAGAGCCTCGCATGCAATCGAAAGAGTACTTCGTCAGGGTATCCGTGAAATATAAAATAGGGATTAGGACCAAGACCATAACGAGAGAGTAATAACTAGCAAAGACACCCCCCACTATATAGAAGAAGGCTGGGATCGCTACTGCCTGAATGATCCCCAGGCTCAACCGAACGAGGCGTTTGCACCCAAGAATCTCGGTTGTTCCTAAAGCTTGAACACAGTCATGCACTGAGCTGCTGCTACCCTGCACAGCAATGAGCCAGTAACTACTCCGCCTGGAATGACGGGGAATAGTCTGCCAGACATCGAAAAGAGCTTGCCATTTCTTGAACGCGTCTGAGCGGGATACCTCGTCGTGTACTCGCTGCTGAATCTCAGTGATTACACTGTTGACTGGATCAACCAATGCCCGTGTCGCCGAATGCTCGATGAATTTATGGGCTTGATTCTTGACCAGCCAGGGAATCTTTTGTCTTCCATAGACAAGAACTGGGTTTGATGCGAGCGTCATTTCCTGAAATGTCCAGGAACGAGAAAGCCAGGTTTGGTCCAGAAGTGTGTTCATTATATCCTGGCTGATGAATGGAAGGCTAGACAATTGTTGTGCCTGAGTCAGTTTCAAACATGATATCACACGCATACTCAAAGAAGATGCCTCATAAGGGATGGACTCACCAATTCGATCTGCGTACTTCAATCTTGCGTATGGCATGGCATGAATGTACCAAAGTATTGTACTTCTTTGATATCGCTGATCAATAAGGGGCTCAATGCACAAGCTTCGAAAGGCAAGGGGCAATGTATAACGACCAATCCCAAGAAGACGTCTGTAAAGATTGCGCCAAGTATTGCCGCGCGAGCTTCGCGGAACTTCAGCAGGGAATAGGCGAAATTGCGAGATGACACCGATATACTCGGCAGCCTGATCGGTTTCCGTATTACCCACACCCAGCCAAACATAAACGGTTTCGGCCAATGTGTAGATGCTGCCCATCAACACAATTTGTTGCTCCTTCTCGCTGTTATCCTCCTGGTTGATGCAGATTGCATCAACCCAGATTGTCAATGATCGGCATGAATCTCGAAGCGACGTCAATGCCTCATAACAGGATTGTGTGATATTGATATCGCCACCGTTGCAGGCAATCTTGTAGCAAGAACCTTGACCCCAAACATACGAAAGCGCAGTGAACTTAGGTAGAGTCCGTAGATCAACTGTGCGTAATGTGCCAGCGAGTGGATCACTAGCGGCTGGATCGCTCTGGTGAACATCAAGCACTCGTATAAACTGAGAGCCGGGTGCTAGAGGGAGATTATCGTAAACTTGTCTTGCTGTAAAAGGGCCTATACTAGGCTGGTTGTTACAGTCATTACTGGACATTGGATGATTGGGAAATTAATTTTTCGAGAAAGAAACTGCACGGGAGAGGAAATTCAAGCAGAAAAATAAAAAAGGGTTGAAAAGCATGCAACGAAAGTCAGCCGCACAAGGCTGACAGACTGCGCTTTTCTTGTCCTAAGTGTGCAGCAGACAAGCGGCTACTAAGAAACTCACTAGATACTTGATGAAATGGGCTCATTCTTTGCGACCTTCTACGTACTTGGCTGCTAAGTTCTCTCTGCTGATTTAAGTTTTAGCCACAAGCCTCAACTGTACTTGGCTGCAATGGTTTGAGACAAACATTTCAACCTCCTGGAAAGCCTTGCGCTTTTTTATTCATTGTCCGCTGGGACTTGCTGCAACTCTCCATTGCTACGAAGAGAGCATTATTCCGCCGCCAATCACTTCCTCGCAATTGTAACTGCATTTCTTTCTAAGGCTGATTTATTGTTTTTGCTATCCAATGATCTACAGCCACACTCAGTCCTGGACTGCACGACCACGGGCTAGATCATCTCATGAACAATCACGAGTGTCGTAAGACAAAAGTTCGAAAGCCACGTCCTGTAACGCAGGAGGGGTATGCTAGGGTTAGTCCTAGAATTGGGCACTACCAGCGGTCCTATCAATAGGCACCGCTGCTGACCCAGTCGCTTATTTAGCCTACCACCTGAATCTTCACCCTCTCTTTCAGCAGCAGCTTAGCTTAAATTGGTGAGACCTCAGTTCTAGGGATGGAAACAGATTTGAGTATGCTTGAGGTTCGTCTCCGAGTATTCTGTTATCTAATCTACTTTTCGAAAATCCGGGATAAAGATCAGGCCTCAGCATCTGATTTAGTCAGATCAAGGTTACACGCCTCATATTCCCACTGCGCCTCAAAGCCTAGCTTTTCATAGAACCCCCGTATAGCAACAGCATCAATGAGAATCCCATGCATGCCTCTCTTCTTCAGATTCTCCATCGCTTTTACAACGAGTGCTGATCCAACACCTTTGCCTCTTACAGCCTCATCCACTCCGACTGCAGCGATGAGACCAGTCTTTTCTCCAGAAGGAAGGAGAGGAAGGAATGCGAAGGCATCGCCGGCTGAAGATCCGAAAGAGCACATGAGAGTCCAGCCAATCTGCTTGTTAGTGTCGGGGTCAATGGCGACCATGACTTCATGATGTTGCTCTCGTGCTGCGAGGGCTTTGTAAATGCCGCCCCAGGTCTGAATGAGTTAGTTAAATAAAGTCAATACGGCAAATACTGCCACTTACGAATAGCTCATTTTGTTTGGCCATGCATTCTTCGTACAGTTCTGGTGACCATGGGGTGAACTTGATATTTGTCTTTGAGACTCGCTCCATTATCTCAGACTGTGCAATCTCGGCCTGGATGTCCTTGTAAAGGTCTCGAACAGTATCGATTGTTTCGTAAGAGCCTAGGTAGTTAGTAAACGACCGTAGTTACTCTGGATGGACTACTGACCTCTGTGAGAGAGGAACTCTTTTGCATCGGGTGAGATACTGGTTGGCACTCGATACCAAAACCTCGGGAAGATGGAGCCCATCGCCACAGACTTCAACTCCTGACCTGCAACCTTCGCCGCAGCTCTTAAACCAGCCTTTCCCTTCTCCAGAAGTGCATTACCGAGTCCTTTACGGCGGTATTCGGGTAGGACTCCGATAGCTGCGATATGTCCAGAGTTCCCGCTTTTGGAATAGTATGACAGGCAGAATCCATGATCGTGAATCCAATGCTGGCCCTTTATGCCAAACAGAAGCCCTCCGAACCGCACTTGATCGACAGGCCAGTCCGGGAAGATCGTGTGCCACAGCTTCCATGCTTGTTGGACATCTTCTTCTGAGTTAGTGAGCTCGCGGATACCGTACTGAGTCGCGCCAACAGGTCCGTCATCTTTGCTCTTCTGCTCGACCATCTTTACTGCAAAAGCTCGGAGAACGGGACTTTATGAGGGGTTTGAGTGTTAATGTGGTGTGTGTAGGTTGTTGATTAGGAGGATCCGTGAAGGATGATAAACGCCTCAAAACACGTGAGCTGACTGAAAAGTGCGGAGATATGCAAGGCTCCGAGAATCTATGCCAAGGAAGGAAGCTACAGTTGAATCCTACAAGGCATGGATTGTTCATAATTTTAGTAGGGCGACAAAAGAATAAACTCTATAAATCATCTAGGATATATCCTCCCAATTCCCCTCGCCTCTCTTGCCCTCCAACAAGCTTACTCATACTCTCTCTAACTCTTCTAGTCAGCTCTACTCGCCTCCAGCTCCACGACGCGGTCCTCTACTCATCTTAGCCTCATCCTTAGCCCTCTCAATCACATCCTCCCAAATTGGGGGCTTGCATCGAAGGTCCTGTCCAGCAGCCTCCGCATCGAAACCAAACTGCAACAGGGCATCTTCGCTGCACCACTCGCCCGTAGCCATAAGTCCAACTGGGATTTTGCCCTCCGTATCTCTATCAGCAACTTCCCCAGCGTCTTTTCTGCCCTCGGGAACAACGTATCCAGCTGGGACCGTAATAGCAGGTAGACCGCAGAAGTTAGCAAGCCAGACGTATTCCATGCTTTGAAGTGTATAGTTTCCATCGTTGACGCCATAGGATAACTCAGATTTTCCACCGCGGATAGGTGCACCGGCGCAAGCGGTAGTGGGGGTGATGATAAGCATGCCGGGGTATGTCTTCCAAAGATATGACAGATGCTGCATCAACATTCCTCTCAACTTCTGAGCCAGCAAATAATCCGTCGAAGGCGTAGTCCTTCCCAGCGCAAGCAGAATCTTGTTAGCAGGCGTCAAACCCTTCGTATCATAAAGTAATGTCGAAGCATCAGTCAGAACAGTAAGTGCATGCGCCATCTGACCCTCAGCAGGGAAAGGAATTTCAATCGGGACAAGAGTGTATCCATGCTTAGCAGCCAAAGACTCAACAAGCCCACGAACCAACGACTGGACACTTGGTGTCGCGCGTGAGATCCATGCATCGAAGATACCGAGGACTTTCGTAACAGGCGGTGAAGGTTGCAGAGCCAAAGGAGGAAATTGCGTTGAAGGATGGGGCTCAGCGATGGCTTCATACGCAGCTGCCAACGACTGCATATCAACAGCCAAAGGTCCTTGAACAGCACATGTCGGTGAGTGGTTCGCACCAGGCCAAGAAGCAAGTCTATTATGCGTAGGCTTCAACCCAAACACTGAGCAAAACGATCCAGGAATGCGAATACTGCCACCGCCATCACTGCCCAACGCGAACGGAATAAGTCCAGAACTGACAGCGTACGCAGGGCCAGATGAACTTCCGCCGGTGTAATAGCCTGAGTTGAAGGGGTTGCGCGGCGTTCCTTGATTGGGGTTGTTGCCGGTCGTATCTGATAAGCGTCAGTCGATTGGAGGAATAAGAATAAGAATACGGGGCTTACCTAGTCCGAACTCGTGCATAGCGAGTTTGCCGATGATGACAACGCCTGCTTCTTCGAGTTTTCGTACGATCCAGCTTGTAGTCGATTCTCCGTCTTTGGGGGTTTCGGTGTAATCTCTGGGAGAGCCGAGAGTTGTTGAGTAGCCGTCTAGATCATAGTCGTCTTTGATCGCAGAGGGCACGCCATCGAGGGGACCGAGGGATTGCTTGTTTTTATAGCGTTCAGTTGAAGCTTCAGCGGCTCTCATGATACGCTCAATATTGAGCTCTCTCCAGCCTTGAGCGTGTCTGCCAGGTGTTGGGCCATCGGTTTCAACCAAAGGCAGAATCGCCTTGGCAACATCAACCGGGGTAAGCTCCCCAGAGAGATAGAGAGCCCGATAGTCAACTGCTGAGTAGAATTTCGACGGATTTAATGTCTGAGAAGTATTTGCCTGCTGTAAAGCCGAAATCTGAACCCTTTCACCGCGTTCTTTAGCCTCAGCTTCAGAGAGCGCGATCGGCACGACAGTTGGATCGTAGCGAGGCTCGAAATGCTCAAGATAAGTCCGGATCTTCCGGAGCGAAGCGAAACCCGCATTAGCCCAAGCGGTCTCACGAATAAATCGAATCCATTCCATCCTGCACGATCAGCGACTAAAGACTTATCAAATAAATATGAATAAAACTTACAAAAAAGCAGCAGCGACAAGAAAAGGTCCTCTCAAGACCGGATTTCTCTTTCGTTCAATAGCATACGGCACATGAGGTCTGCGATAAGCAAAATACGTCAGCACATGATTCGTCCAGCACGCAGTGCAATGCTTACCCCTCCTGAGGCTCAGGATAGTTAAAGAACCGCCTCTCATTATTGAAATTACTCATATTGTAGAATGATGACGATGAGAAAACTAACAAGGTTTGAAGTTGATGCAGAAATTCGGGGAATTTAAACTCTCGGATAATGCGGCCGCCGGCCACCGCGGAGACCGGTTTAGCGGTGTTAGTCATAGATCTAATGTACGTACTTCGGATTCTCGGGACGCGTGATCTGATCTGATCTGCATGGAGATTACGAGCGACGAATTACATGCCGAGAATTGAGGGGCGAGTTGTATCAGGGGCTTAAAGCAGGATTTGTTATTGAAACGCAGGCATAATATAGGCAGCCACCAGCGTATATCCCATCCAACCTCTTAATTATTGAAAACCTTGTCGTTGATGGCAACGACCAGAGCTGCATAATTCTGATTATCCAAGTAATCAATGTAAACAACGTTGGGGAACGATTTATCACTGACTTCAGGCAGAAGTCGGGTGAAGAGCTCTTTGTTGCAGGTATAAGCCAGCTTCTTAATTGGCTTCAACGACCTCGGTGCAATCTTGACGAAAGTGACGACATCACCATTCCACTGAGGCGCCTGCTGGGTCAGCGTCCAAGAAAGCAGGAAAAGACGCTTATCCTTAGCGGACATATGATCTTTCATCTTCTCAAGCTGGTCATTAACCATGATGACGGCGTCATCTTTGTTGGAGTACTCGTTGCGAACGTTCATCGCTTCGTACTTGTAGAATCCCTTGTGCGCATAATCGCCAATGTCGAGATCCCACTGCTCCATGACGCAAACGACAGCTGCCTTGCCATTGCCGATAAAATCGTCAAGCTTGAGCTGAGTCAGGTTCTTGGCCTTGTTCTTGTCCTCAACAATGAACAGATGGTTCAATTTGAGAAGCTCTTTCATGAGATTGTGCCATTCCTGCTTGGTGAACTCTCGCCATTCGTCGGTGTCGGTTTGAAGAGAGTGCGAAAAGTTCAGGATGATGAGTTCACCGTTCTTCTTGGTGAATTCGTTGACGGCAGAAATGATGTCAGAAATCGATTCGCCTCGGCCTCCAACCTTGCCGGTATAGTGACCGGTCCACAAATGGCCACCCGAGTACTGGGGTCGAAGGTCGAAATATCGAGCTCCATACGCAAGCTGTCCCAGAACAGAGACAGACTGGCACAGAACGTACGGGTCGATGACACCGCCAGGGACATCGCAGTGGGATATAGTCGACATGCCCGAGTCGTGGGTACCCAGCATGCAAATCTGCGACAAGGGACGATGGCCCAGGGTATTTCTGTTCTTCTGCATCCAATCCGTAGGCGGGTTCGAAGAGTGAAAGTTTCCCTCCTTTCCAGAGAGTACAAACGTGACGCACTCGTCATGCTCCCATCCCAATTCGATCTTCGAGCCGCGAGGGTTGTTCAACGCCTCCAGGCCGTCGAGCTGAATCCAGATGTTTGCGGGCTTATCACGAACGTGGATTGAGAATGTCGCCTTGGTGCCCTCCAAGCTGTATGTGACCGATCCACTAGTATCCCCACGCTTCTTAAGAACACCATGGTCAAACTCAACATAAGTGCTGGGAACTTTGCCTAAGGTATGGTCAGATCTCGATTTATGTCTCAAGAACGGTCGATTTACCTGCATCAATGGACTCCGGGAAGCTCCAGGCCTCCATCTGATAGCTATTCTGCTGAGTCCGTTTCCATTTGTACGGCGTACCGTTGACAAGGTTAATATAGCCGCCTTCACCCATTTTGTCTGTGTATTTCGATGGCAGTAGATGGTTTGAGGATGTCTAGGGATGATCAAAGCGGAGTAATCTGACTATTTGTATGTCCTCAACATTTTCTGGGTCTAGACCCTTGTTGTTTCAGCTCACTAGTTAGTGCCCAGCTGAAAACGTCTTGGCATTTCTCGGAGGCCACGTCCATTGGAGATCTTGGGGACTCAGCCACCGGCAAGCTACGCTTCAATGCTTTGCGCTATTTGGCGGGGAGAGATCTTGGGGCGTCAATGGCGTCACCAAGATACGTGGGGAAGAGGAGATTGCCAAGGCAAATATCCTCCGAGGAAATTCGACTCTGGTTTGTCAGTAATCTTCGTTACTGAAATGCCTATGAGATGGTGTTCTCAGATACCAAATGGCGGGGTATAAGGTAGTGAACCAAGTTCATGGTGATCTAAGCTCTCAGCCACAAGTCTCAACTGCAAATAACGCATCTGGCTCACAGGTTTAGGGTAGTCAACTATTATTTCATTTATATAGAACTTTATTGCTTTTTACCATGTACATTCTGTACTCTCAACTAGCCGAGATGCGATTCGTGAGTAGTATTTCATTGCGGGCGTGATTTATAGTCACTATAGTTTTCTCTTTCTTCTGCCCTAAATAACTTCATTGTTATGACCTTCCTGGCTCATTGCTTATCATCCCCAATTTCTGACATCAAGGTTGTTTATGACGATGGAGACAACACTTGTGAGAGAGAACTACCATAACAAATCGCTCATCAGCAATATAAGCGCTAACAATCAAGCATAGAATCATCAGTTCCATCTGCTTATCGTTTCTTAGATCAATTGCCTCCTTGTGAGTCCATTGGTCCAACAAGCGCCTCTAATTATGCCGTGCTTTTAAAGACATACCGTTCTAGTAGTGTGTGATAGAGTTTACAGAGTCTTCAGTGACGATATTTTCTGCATCTAACTAAAAAGGTGTTCCCCACGGCAACTGTTTAATACCGACCCCTTCCGTATTATTTCCAATCCCCTCCCACGGCTGACTATGCCGTGCACAGAACAAACCAAATTTCCCAATTGGGCCCTCGTAACGGCGTCCTCTTAAAATCTCCTATCCCCTTGTCTCCCGTCAAGACTATTGAATTTGGCGTAGATTAGCTAAAAGTATCACCAATAATAGCCGTCATGAACCAGATTCGACCCAAGAACTATTAGATCTAGATCAGAAGATCGGCACTATCTACTTAAGACCAAGCCCATACCCACGCCAAGACATGTCCTCCTCCGTTCTGTCTCACCAAGCTGTCTGTCTCTCGTTAACATTCGCTGTCACATTGCGTGTCTTGGCTTTTGCCCTGGCCCTTTTCGCGGCTGATATGGCCGTTGAAGCCGGAGTTTGCAAGCCCGCTCGTAAGTATTGGAATGTGAGACGAATCTACGATTCTGACAGATTGGTTTAGGTACAACTACGGCTGCAACTTCGGTTATCGAATCGTCTACTGCGACTGCTTCCGTTAGCTCTGTCATCGAGTCGCTGACCTCTGCGACTGAGACCTTGAGCACCGACTCAAGCGAGATCTTGACGACTTCTACCACCGAGGCTGAAACTACATCGACCGAGGCCGTTTCTACTACCACCACCGAAGCTGCTTCCACGACCACTGAGGAAGTTTCCACTACAACCACCGCAGGCCCATCTTTCACACCCGGCTCCCTCGTCGGCACCGGACCCGTCGCTGGCCTCACCCTTCAGGGCACCGACTCACGCTTCATCCCCCTGTCCTTCGAAACATCCGACTCGACCCAAACCCTGACCTTCACCCTCGCCGCCAACGGCCAGCTCGCGACAGGCACCAACAACAACTACCTATGCCTAAACTACAAGCCTTCGGGCGTTCTTGGGCCGCTTGTCCTGTGCCCCTTTGACAACTTCCAGAACGCTCCCTTGACGTGCACCCGGGCGGCCAACGGGACCCTTTCTTGCACTGCGCCGAACGGATCATGCGACCCGAGTGGAACTTGCAGGCGACCTCACAATGCGGCCGCGTTCTCTCAGTTCTATGTAGATAGTTCTCAGAACGGCTATTTTGGTCCTGCTGACTCGAACTTTGGGGCGGGTTACTCTGCTATTGATGTCAACCTCGCCGAATAAACATAAGGCTCAGGCTTTAGTGGTATGGTGATTTAAATCAAGAGTCTTGTCATAAATTCTAGTTTTAGCTAGAAAAGTAAAATAATATTATTATTCTCCTGTACATATAAACAGAATACCTCGCATTCCCTGACGCAGCATAGTCCCCCTCCCTGCTCTCCGAAACAATGGAATTTGTGATAAAAGAAAAAGATAAGAAACCAAATGCAAAGCCCCTCACTTTGAGATGATTATTCAAAGCTCTAGCTAGTTCACCTTTTACGCTCTTGGTGAATTTTCGAGGGTCAAAAGCTAACTACAGTAGTCTCTAATAGCCAAGCCCTCATGTCCCATAACGCAAGTATTTAACATGGCCATGAAGCTTTGTTTGATAATCTCTACTTTCGGCTATGATGGCAGGGGATAATGACAAGAATCTCGGTCCCTCATCTCGTGTTAGCAGCGACAATATCGCAAGAGGTAACAGATATGTGGTCTTGGACAGAGAAAAGGATACCAGGTGTGCATGGTTCAATCCTCAGACCGCTGCTTTGGCTGAAGACCATCGCAAATCTGATTGACATATTCTTCTAAAAGCAGTCAGTTCCTCAGACCTGGTCAGGCGACGCAGAATACTCACCCGCAGCTGGCCATCTCCTACTTCTCCTCCTCATTTCTGGTATCAAAGCGGTAATCCTTTCATCATAAAAACTAGGATAGCCTGTCTTTAGTGTAACTAATACACCATGTAGCATGCATATCAATCTTACTAGTGAGAACTGTTTTTGTTTCTCATCTTCACCGGAATTAGTGGCAAAGCTAATTTGTGCACCAAGAACAGCCCTCGCCCTGCACAGGCGTTCGAAAGTTCGGTAAATACCTTGGATGGGGCGATCGGGCAGACATGATTAACTCATCTCCATCATGTGGGCAAAGACACAACTACCAGCATAGGTAAATATTTGGATATTGGTAAAAGACCATAGGCTTGAGCCTTACCTCGTCGGCAGTCCCAAAGACTGATCTAGATCTAGATGTTTGGGGTCTTCGTCGAAGGGAGGAATATCATTTCCAATCTCGACCATTAATTCACAATGTGGGCTTGCAGTTCGAGGGTCGCGTTTCGAGTCGTGAACGTGCTGCAGGATGCGTCCACATTGGAACACAAGTCTACCAAGGTCCAAAACGCGCTGAGGGGCACTTTCAGGTCTTGGTATCCCATTTGGGGTTTTAAGGACTGTAAAATTATGTTTAATAGCCCTTACCATATCGTGATCAGGAGGGCAAGCCAGAGGGATCCAGTTGTGCTTCCTATGAACCGTCTGCAAGGCAACCAAGCCGACATGTTGTTAGTTCTTTGAGATGTAATCGCGTATATAGTATGCATCTTACTTATCTTGAGCATGAGAGACAATCTCCACTCCAGCGATGCCAGTATGTTCGAGAGGTCAACATCCAGCCTCGCCGCCATTGTGAAGGCCGAGTTAAGAGTCACATGTGCATGCTCAAGCATCCCGTGTCCACATTCGTAGAGCGCAATAAGACCCTGAGTCTGCACAAGCTCAGCATGGTTTGGAAGGTGAAGTTGCATGAGTGCAGACAAGGCCTTGACAGCGACATAGAGTCGCTTGGTCTGTGAGCACGCCTTGTGATCGCAAGGTGGTGTAGCGACGAGCAGAACGGCCAGACGTAAAATTGGCCATGAGAATTCGACAAACTGAGAACGATGCAAACATCCAGTCGTGCGAAGATGTCCGACGAGAGGGATTGCCTCAAAGACGGGATCGTCAAGGAGCTCCAGTAGCGTGCAACCCCGATCACGGAAGACTCCCCTGACAGCATCTACTAGCCCAGCCGTCGCAATGGGGTCATTGATATCATACGCCAACATAACCTTCATCAGTTGAGATTGGCCTTGTTTGGTCAAGTCCCAGCCGCATTGGCCCAAAAAGAGGTAACAGTCCGTGGGTGACGGCCGTGAGTTATCTATCCCAACAGCCGAAGCCAATGGCTCTACCGGATGCCTATACTCGCATGAGGCTGGCTTCTGGCTACTGTTAGCATTGTACCTGACCGTAGTAGCGCGTATAGCTTACGACGCGCATCGCGAGCAGGATGGGAGCGCTCGGTCGCACGTTTGCTTCCGATTGATGCAACGCGTGCATGATAGTGAGGCCTTTCCGTCGCCTCGGAATCGCGATGCCATGGTTGAGTTACTCATCACGCTGGGCTTTGAGTATTTTGCCAGAATAGGTAGGAATTTGAAGACAGAGTTAACTTAGTACATGCACCGGGGGCGGCGCATAAAATTTACTTATGTCATCGGCGACAGCTATCCGCACAACCGGCTGTGCGGATATCCAAAAGATGCTTATCGGCACATCCCCCCAGAAGCTTGGAAGGGCAGAATATGACGAAGAATATGAATACAGTTATTAGCAGAGGTACGTTTAATTGATATTTCAGGCTTAGGACGCAAGTTCAAATCTTTTACGCTGTGCAAAATTACAAATATAATCGCTCTCCAAACGCGTCATACTCGGCCCTGACATGAACATCCATTCCAGCATTTCGAGCAATTCGATTTGCAAAGGGTCCTAAAAGAGGTCAACTTCTGCTAATTCCGCGGGTTTAGATAAAACTCACTGAGCCCTGTCCACCTCTTGGCAGCTTGCCTGATATACGGCATCACCGCAGCGATCTCTTCAACGGTCGAGTCATCCTCCGGATCATTTGCTATGATACACAAACTATTCATGCAGGGCATGAGAGAGATAAGTGATTCCATATGTGGCTCGTCGTCAGAATAGGAGCGCAAGACACTTTTGAGCAGTTTCCACGTAAATGCGCGCGAGCTATGCAAAGCCACACGTTGATCGAATTCAAGAAGCTTCCCAGGCTGACATGATGTGGGAATGTGAGCGCGATGCAGAAGTAGGCAGCTGTGAGAGTATTAGTATATACAAGGGGGACGGGGAATAAGATGGTATCAAACTTTGACAACAAAAGTGAGTGGTGCATATCTATCGTTCTGTCATTCTTGGCAACTTCCAACATCTTCAAAGTTTGACTGCAGACAGCATCACATTCGTGTCTAGAAGACCGAGGGCTTCGCTTGGAGTCGTGGATATGCTGCAGGACGAATCCAGATATCGCTACGGTCTGGTCCATGGAATGGATACTCTGAACAATTTCACCGGGTCTTAGGGCACCTTCGGGCGTTCTCAGCGAAGGGAGGTAGGAATTTACGGCTGTTACCATCGTATTTCCCGGGTGGCAAATGAGAGGAAGCCAACCTTGAGGTCTATGGAGTGTTGACAAGGCAATCAAACTATCAGTTCGTCAGCCAGTCTCTACACAAGGGGAGAAGAAAAGACTTACCAGTCCAGCATCATGAGGGATAGCCTCCACTCCAGAGAAGGCTCTAAATTCTGGAAATCCAGCTCGATTTTTGATGCCATGCAGATCGCTGAATTAAGACTGAGATGCGATTGATCGTATAACCCGTGACCATACTCGTAGACAGCGACAAGACCCTGTATACGTATGACTCCATTATGATGCAACAACTGTGATTGCAGGATGGGCAAGAAAGCGAGGAGAGTCAAATACAGCCTCTTTGTCTGTGCGCACGTTATATTATTGCAGGGCGGTGTGGTGATGAGTAGGATGGCCAGAATCAATCCTGGCATAGAAAGGCCTTTATCTTTGGCTGCATAATCCTCCAGCCGATCGTACTCAACCAGTGGAAAAGACTCAAAAACTTCGTCTTCGAAGAGAGTCTCAAGGGTACAGCCGCGTTCCTGCAGGATAATGTCCACCGTTCGCTTCAGCTTTCCCTCGGATAGCTGGTCCGGGAACATGGGATAGTGGTAAGCCAACATAGCCTGCATCAACTCCGCTTGGCCATACTCCGTCAAGTCCCAGCCGCAAGGGCCCAATTGGGAGAGAGGCCTCGATGCGGGCGCCGTCGAGTCATCCAATCTAATGAGAGAATTCGAGGCCGTCGAGTCCTCCAATCTGGTAAGAGAAGTCGTCGAGCCCTGCGCTCTAACAACATGAGTTGAAGTCCTCGTCAGTGAAGACCCGCATATCTCGTATTTGCAGTAAGCGGGGGTTCTGTACTGTCAGTAGTGTTGGTCAACGAGGCTACGCGTCGCATGACTTACTTGGCGCATCGCGAACAGTACGGGAGGGCTCGGTTGCACGTTGTCTTGCGGTCGAGACATCGCGAACAAGGCGCTAAAGCCTTTCGATAACCACGAGACCTTGATGACATCTTGAGATAGAAAGGGATAGAGAGCGTCTGGTGATGTGTGCTGTGTGGTGGTGTATCTTCGTGACGCGTCTTTTGTCCTTTCGTGACAGAGTTAAGTGAACTTAATTTGCTTAGGGTCTCCAAATCTGTATTCTGAGTGGTTGTGCGGTGTTTGACCTTATAGGGGGTGTAACTGAGTATCAACAGAGTCTACAATTGCAAACAAAAGGATCAATCCGTACAAAAATAAAAAGACAACTTCTCGAGCAAAATAGCTTCTATCCGTGAGGTTGAGTGCCTTTATGAGGATCAAAAAGTAAATTCTGATGAGACTGGGACTCGAACCCAGGAGGATTGCTCCACCAGGAATTGGTGTTAAGGTTAACCTTAACCTGGCGCCATAACCAACTCGGCCATCTCACCGATGTCATTGGACAGCAAGCAATTGAGTCTTGCTAACCTATACACAGAACAACACGCCAAGATACTGCATTATGTCGGGATCTTTCTATTGTGCATAACTTCTGAACAGTGAACAGGAAGTACTCATGTAGTGATAATTGTTTGCATCAGTCGAATGATCTTGCCTGGCTAATTACACGGTAGTCATAGATATCAACTTCCAGCTCAAGTCTGTGACTTATTGTCCTTTAGCTAAAAATGTGAGAGCACCCAATGCATATCCATCCAGCCCAGTCTTGAGCGTCGGATGAATAACCGGAGCAAACTTGGAAGAATGATTCGCAGCAATACTCTGTGCAACAGTCCCTTCCTTCTCAGCCTTATCCCAAACCTCTCCATCAACACATCCATACGTGAAGAAGCAATACGGCTTGTCAACAGCCGTAGCCAAGATTGAAAAGTCCTCACTAAAAGCCAGCTTCGGCATGTTCCTATCATATTTCCCAGACCCTTCGCCAAAGTGCGCCGCGAATGACTCCTCAACTCTCTTGGTAACACTTTCGTCGTTGATCGTCAGAGGAAAAGCTCGGGTTTGCTCAAACTCTGGACTTTTGAGGACATTGGCGCACGAGCACTCTGCTTCGATTACTGTTTTTATACGCTTTAGAAGATGCTCGCGAGTTGCGATCGTTGTAGATCGAGTGTCGACGCCAAGAACGGCAGAGTCGGCGATGACGTTCTCAGCATCCCCAGCGTGGATACTCGTGACGGTTACCACGCTCGACTCAGCTGGGTCAACCTCTCGGCTGACGAGTGTCTGCAGCTTGAGAATAGCGTTCGCTGAAATAGCGATGGGATCAACGGCTGTATGGGGCATACTCGCGTGCGAACCTTTGCCATGGATAGTGACCTTGTAGTTATCCGCGCTCGTGGCAACAAGTCCCCTTCGTGTACCGATTGTACCAGCACGTAAAGGTCTCACATGTGCTCCCAAGACAAAATCTGGCACAGGAACCTCATGTCTAGTGTAAAGACCGTCATCAACCATAGCTTGCGCGCCAGTACCGCGCTCCTCAGCAGGTTGAAATGCCAGCACCAAGGTTCCAGCCCAGGACTCCCGGGACGAGAAAAGAGTCGCCGCAGCACCTAGCAATGTCACGATGTGCATGTCGTGACCGCAAGCATGCATAACAGGTTTCTCAACTCCGCTCGCAGCATGGATCATTCGCTTAGTGCTTGCATACTCTAGACCTGTAGTCTCTTCGACTGGCAGAGCATCAATATCTGCTCGAAGTAAGACAGTGGGGCCACCGCCATTGCAGAGAACAGCAGCTAAGCCATGACCGCCAATATGAGGCTTGATGACGAGATCATCAGGACCAATTTCCTTGAGTTGTTGGGCGATGGTGGCAGCTGTTTCGACTTCTTGGTTAGAGAGCTCGGGGTTGCGATGGAGATGCTTGTACAACTCCTCCAACGGTTGAAGGTCGGGCCGATGCTGATCTACCAAGTCTGATAAAATTGATTTCGACATTTTGTCATAAAGATGGTTACAGGAGTGAGGGATGAGAGGAATAAGGGAGTCATATAGTGTGGAGGAGTTGTGGGTTATGCATGTTGAATCCTCCGGATATTTACCCGAGTCATGTCATCTTTGCTTACACCATCGTCGCTGGAACGTTTCTGGCTTGGAGAAATTAACCGGTACCCTTCCGAAGCTCTCGGGGAAAGCTTCCGAGAATCTAAAATCTAGAAAAGGCATCTAGGCCAATCGTAGGCGAATCGCCAGAGTCATAGTAGAAAGCATTGGAAATACGCCACAACCTGTGAATTTCGTAAGGCGGACGTATAAGAGTCGGGACGCAAAAATACAATTGAGTTAAATTAAGTCTGGAGTTGAAGCTAAGTATGTACCAGGAAGTTCTGCATCTAATCAAATTACAGCTTTATTAGTTGCCGACCATCTGTCTCTCTATCTTCTGTCTATTTCTGGACCCTTTTCCCTATAGTGCTGCATATTCAAACACCGGCTCATTAGGCTGACAGGTAGTGTTGAGCTTGGGCATCTCTCCATCAACAAAATAGTTCTTAACAATCTCTTGCGTACAGTTCGATGGGTGCGCCATCAGTCCGTGCTATAAGTCTCAGTTAGCAAAAATTCTACTTGATTCTGGTATGTGGGGGTTACTTACACCGACACCTTCGTGAACCACGACTCGACTTCCTCGGAACTGAGCGGACACGCCCCAGGCACTACTCAATGGCGTGACGGGATCATATCGTCCATTGACGATAAGAAGCGGGTTCCTTGTCTTGACATTCCTCAGCTTGTTAATATCAATCTGCTCCGTCGCAGAAAACTTCCACTGCGCACAGAACAGTCTTGCGACTGTTCCAAGCTCAGAGAAAGATCCCTCAGCGCGATGAGCCTGGAAGATCGAGAATAAATCATCCTGATCCTCAACTCGGAACGAAGAGTCGCTGCATGCAATGCCGTTAGTAACGAACTCAGCAGCAATGTTCCACTCGCTTTTCAGCGGGCTTTCATTCCTCATTTGGAACATCGCTGTGTCGTTATTGTTGAAAAGGCCTTCGATGCGGTTGATGATGCTGGGGTAATTTACGGGACTGTAGAGTTCTCCGAAGATGAGGTTTTTGAAATTGATGATGAGCAGGTTCATATCATCGCTGGGAAGATCTTCCTCATCGATGTCGCCGCCGGGGAGAGTTCCGTTGAGATAGCCCTCGAGCATCTCTCTGAACTCTGTGAGAAGGCTCTCGCCTGTTGTGCTGTTTCCGTGGTAGTCTGCGAGAGAGCAGAGTTCCTTTCCAGATTTAACACACTCGTCCAGAAGATTGGAAAGTGATCGCTCGGCATCTCTCATGCTGTTGATCCACGTTGTAGCCGCATAGTCATCGGCTTTCAAGTTGGCATCGATCAACATGCGGCCAATACGCTCAGGGAACATAGAGGCAGTAACTTGGCCTAGGATGGTGCCATAAGAGACACCCCAGTAGTTAAGCATAGGTCCTTGACCCAACGCATCAACAATAGAGATCATATCCCTCGCGACAAAAGGCGTTCCAACGAAACGTCCTGTATCTTGTCGGCTCTCATAGCAATTCTCCGCCAAGGTACCAGCAAGTTCCCAAGTCTGATTTCTGACAATATCCCAGGTCTCAGCCTGCGGAATCGTGTTGAACTCTCTACGACGAAGACCCTTTGCACTTGTGAGATTTGTGCTCGTGCCAGGACCCGTTCCATTACATATGAAAGGAATTGTACGACCTGTTCCTCTGAATGATTGTTAGTGTTACATAACACCAAGAATGGGAAGAGGCTGAGCTTACCGGGGGTCGAATCCAATGACATCATACTGTCCGCCAAGAACTCTGTGATGCATGTCAGCATTGAAAATACAATTTCACCAAGGCAACTTACTCGCCAAGTTCCTTTCCCGACCAGACGATGGCCTCGACGCCTGAACCACCGGGGCCGCCGGGGTTGTACAGAACGCTGCCTAGATAGGGCTCTTTGGTGGCTTTGGCTTTGATCAGGTCGAGTTTGATGGTTTCGCCGTTGCTTGCAGACGTATAGTCCAGAGGGACAGAGAGTCTGGCGCAGTCATAACTTCTCTGTCGTCTGTTTGTTGAATTGTCTCCAAAGTCCAAGTCACACTCTGACCAGTCTATCTTGGAGCTGTTTGAGTTCTTGAGGTCATCTCTGGGTTTCAAAGAAGCAAAAATATCTTTTGGTACAGATGAGGCCTGTGATGCCTGGAGTAGAAGATGGCTCAGAAAAACAGTTTGAAACTTCATGATGAAGGAATTGATACAAGAATGCGGTATAGACATTCCCAAAAATTCAGGATATTGGTCATTCTATTTAAGCTTAAACCTGTAAGACTTTCATCCCGCTTCATGCTCACGGCACTGCCTTGTCTGTTGATCCAAGGCTATGTGTCTCGGCAAAAGCCAAGGATTAGTCGTACGTAGAGACGTAACAGCCCAGACCCCACTGCCCAACCAAATCCCCATTTCCAAGACGCGTTAATCCGTGCCTCAAGAGCTGAGCCTTGCTAGCGGTATATTTCGCCTGAAATGGAAAGTGGACTCAGGCGTTGGCAAAGAGAATGAGATCTGCCTTGGGGGCCAACGCCTTGGCGCCCAGCTTTAGTTCTCAGCTTGTGAAGATCGACGTTGGCCTTAGGCTACACGATGCGTCATGACGAGGCTCGCCAAGTGAAGGATGCAGAATTGGGATTGAAGGATGGAGGCGCAGGATCAAACACGATGGATGTGAATGCGGTGAAACAAAGAGACATACGGTAAACTATTGGCATCTAGTACATGGTGTATTCTAACTTTTATAGTGCTCACCCGACAGCCGTTTTGATCTTGTAATTCGCTTGCTTGCAGGATTACTGTCAGAGAGACGTCAGGATGTTTTCGTGACCGAAGTCCCTGGATATTATAATCTAAGAATGGAGGCCATCTCATCATGTCAATGCATAAGACTTTACCTAGATAGATAGAGCTTACGTAAAGAACTCATCATTTATAGCAGTCTTGGTGAAGACTATCATGACAGACCTGTCAAAGTGTCATCGCCCTCTTGCTCACATACATCATGCCACGCCGCCTCTCGATCTTATTATGAAGTAACCTTAATAGAGCTAATCAATCAACCTGACTCTGCCATATATCTTAGTAGCCAACCTCTCCAATTTCTTCCCTGAATGCATGACCCCTCGATTCCGCGATCCTGCCGCTCCAACACTATAAACTCAATAGGCTCAGCTTCGATCTCACAGCAGGATGCGAAATTATTCTTCCCATATGCTTCGCTATCCTTGAACTCGTCTTCTATCGATGTCATTGAATGGCAAGATGGAAGTTCGTGATTAGAAAGCAGCAGGCCTTGGCCGATAATGTTATACTCGTTTTCTTCCACACTGCGCCTCAACACCAGTAGTTCACCAATTACTGGCACCTTGATTATGCTGTCGCCTTCTTGAGTATCACAGCAGAGTAGTGCACACATTCCAGAACCAGATAATAGCTGTCTTGTTCCTTCAGGAGCCCCTTTACATTCGGCTTCTATCTGATCTGAACTTTTCGGAAGTTGGTAATGATTACGAACCAGACCAGAAGAAAGATGACCGCGAGTGTTTCGAATTATTGCTATGAACGTAGCCTTGAATTTGAACGACATCGGTGGGTACTTGCCGCGACCAAGGGGCTGAGGCGGACTCTACATTCTAGCTTCCACCAGGGGCCTCAAGAGCTTATGATCGTGTGAAAGCTCGAGTGCGTCAAGAACGTGCCATATATCTGTCCTCGGCGACTTCATGATGCTTGTGAATAACTGCGCTAGGCCAAAAATAGGAGAGGGTTCATAAACAGGCTGAACAGGTGGGATACCATTTGGCCATTCGATCATAGGTAATAATCCATAGACTTTATACTCAAGCTTTGCGCATCGGAAAGGCGATGACCTGTCGAGTAGCATTGTGGCAGGTATAGGCACTGCTGCATGTGAGCCCAAGACGAATCGACAACAATATAAGCCAAGTCGTTCACTGGAACCTGGTATCCACAGATCCAGATTCTCTTCTTGTATCGGAGGCATACGGCAGATCCGGTCGCATAAAATGACCTCAGACCTCGAAAAACTATCGCAGCCGGAAAGTATTTCCAACTGGCCATTACTTCTAGTCGATGCCACAACTGCTTGGATTACCCAGAGTCGACCCCAATACCGCCGCTTGGCAAATGCAGAGAAGGCGTCCGTGAGCTACGTATAAAATTCATCGATTGATATTGGCGAATTTCGGAGGAACGGGTCGAAAAATTGTTCGAGTCCCAGTTGTAGACTAGTACTAAAGTCATTTATAGAGCCTGGTAATGCGAATTCCTCCCGGAGACAGTAAAGGTTTGGACTCAGTGTCTTGATACTAGCCAAAGAATTGCGAATCATTTGGCTATTATCTCGATGAGGCCCGACACAAGCCAATACCTTAGACGCTTTAGTATATATATCGCCCATCATGGCAACCTGATAGGTATTCTCGTCGTTGTCACCCTGATTGATGCAGATGGAATCAATCCAAATGAAGACGGGCTTCCTGGGGAGCGACGGATAACGATCCCTGACTTGGATCAAAGCATAGCGGCAGTTCTTAGTCACCATCATCGGCTGGCCGTCGATCATGATCTCTTCGGTGAAGCCGCTATCTCCCCATGTGTACGAGATGGAATAGTAGTCGGGATTTTGATGTATTTGATGAGTTCTGATGGACAGCTCCAGAGGCTTATCAGGGTTGGAGGTGACTTCGATCAGCTGAATCTGTCCAGCGGGGTCAGCCAAAGGCTGGTGTTGCTGGCTCATTCTCTTTGATCTAAGAGCTGGATTTCAGAACGAACAAAGGCTAAGCTGACAGGGTACGGGATCAGTCACGACAGGTCTTGGGTGCTATGGAAGCATAACAAGGTTTTTTGCTCTGGCCGGAATTACGGCCCAGCGACCGTTGGATTGAGCCCGGGGGTTATAGTAAGGTTTCTGGATCTACGGTGATTATTGGAGCAACAACTAGCCGTGTTCTCTTCTTCAAATTTAATATACATAGTCTCCTCGAAATGCCGTGGAGGGTAATTATGATATGCTATTTTGACGTTGAATAAGTCGGCGAGGGGTATGCCATAGCCTAGCAGTCCGAAGAAGAATATACTATCTCTTGTGAGCCTTCGTCCTTCCAGCGTGAACCACGACGATTAGTGAAAAAGCAACTAAACCTGGAATAGCAGATGTCTTTGTCACGGGAGACCTCAATTCGTTTAACGAAAAGGGCGTGTTATACTTTCAGACATTCCTCAAGGATTCAGTTGTTCAGCATCGAAAGGAGGAGCAAAATAATGACAATGAGATTTGGCCAACAATGCGTATTGCTGGAAGAAGTGGAATCCAAGAAGAGGTTGAGTATTGTCAGAGACTTTGTTAGTCGGTGAACACAGAAGTTGAGAAGTGACAATCACAGCAACGCAATTTCGATGCCTTTGTTTGAACTAGGGATAACTTAATATTGATTTGTCGGCAAAGTCATTCTTATGGATGTTACGGAATTTCTCGTTATCGTATCTCATGTGTAAATTGACGCTGTCGAGTTATGAAACAATGGGGGACTTATGCAAAACACCGCTGCGAGAAAATATCCCAACGTTTCTTTCCTGTGCAACACATCGATAGCATGTAACAGGTCGCAAATTGCGGAAAGGAAAAGGCCTGCACCATGCAACAGCGACTCGTCGTACTTTTGTCTGAAGTAGCA
>JABEEM010001251.1:0-27025 GCA_013363185.1 Fusarium secorum
AATCGGGGCGACGATTGCTGACATAATTTGGGCACCTGGTGCGCTATTTTATTTGGGCACCTAGGTGCCCATGTATTGGCCGCCGCAGTTCCCTCATCGCTGACTAAAGGCCTATCCTGATCTGTACTTCAGTTCATTGTCGGGTGGATACGGAAATTACGAAAGCCAAAAAAGGCGACAGTTCCCAGTTTCATGTGAGGAGACAAATGTCATTAATAACGAGCAGTGATTGGCCGATACACAGCCCCAAAAGCGGGGATCGTCATCGTAACCATTTCGTTGAATGGTGAAAACTGAAGGCTCTTTTAACCCTCTTTTCAACCCGCTTTTGTATGTTCGATCGAGCCCTTTGAGGCTACTTCGTCACAACCCCGAGCCCGAAACATCATGGACCTGGCTAATGTAGCGGTTGCATTGGCAGTACAACATCAGAACGGAGGTTTTAATGACAAAGCCGTGATAGTTGTGGAGGAGCAGCCGTTAGGCAACACCAACTTCCAGATAAAAGTACGTCGGAATTCTCAGTACATTTTTATCACTCAGCGGTAGTCATTAAGCATCTTCAGGAGAATGCGGGCACTCACTTGATGAATCGACGGAGGCAGGACCCTCAGAGCAACGCCGCCAAATACGCTGCCCAATACGCTATCGAGTGTGGTGTTCCTTGCATTCTGCAGCGGTGCGATCGCTCTACCAAAGAAACCCAGACCCTATATGTCATGCCAATGGGACAGCTTATAGAAGCCCGGCCACAGCAACCCAGAGTACGTATAGGCCTAGATACAAAGCGGATCGACGCGGCTGCTCACATAACCGATAGAATAAGAAAAAGAGGCTGAAGAAACGACACGTATCGGGGAGACTTCTTGGCATTCGACGGACCACTCACGTTATCGACTAAATTTGTAAGGTTACCTGCTGTTGTTAGACTGATTGCCTGCTTACGTGTGAAGGCTGGAGATACGACGCCGATGTAATTGAGCTCTGACAATGAGAGATGTACAGAGATAAAGAGGTCGTGGGGGATAATTAGTGAAAGCTTTTCCTTCGCCAATTGATGAGACTTGAGAGCATGAATTGGGTGATAGTATAT
This sequence comes from Fusarium secorum, assembly GCA_013363185.1. Taxonomy (NCBI): domain Eukaryota; kingdom Fungi; phylum Ascomycota; class Sordariomycetes; order Hypocreales; family Nectriaceae; genus Fusarium; species Fusarium secorum. The sequence goes on from JABEEM010001251.1 coordinate 1,094, forward strand.
TTTCTGCTCGCCTATGAGACGGTCGAGCGTCACTTGAAATAAACATCCTTCATTTTCTACTCTATGCTTCTCATATATCCGGAGTTTCTCTCGGATTAGGACCTGCAATCTTGATAGATGGGCATGATCATGGTTTCTTATGACGTGGTTATTTCACTGCTCCGTCAGTTGAGATTCGCTTGATGATACATGGAAATCCTTCCAACGAGCGCGCTATTATTTTGCAACAGATATAGGAACCCAGATAGGTGTGCGGAAGATGGTAGGCCTTGGATCGAGTCATGGCGACAAGCTAGGAGGAGTGGAGATTCAAAAACTCGAATGGTCTCGAACGTTAACTTGAAATCATGCGCACTGGAAGGATAACTATTGGGTAACCTAAATGGTCAATTTGAGAGTCAATTCTAGGCAGTAAAAGGCAAACGGGTACAACCTTCCCGGTTTGTGGCACTAACCCTAGATCGGCGCTCGCTCATCCTAAGCACCAGCGACTAAGCTGTGAAAACGAAAATTATTCATCTCGCAAGCTCACTGATATGGACGAATTGAATTAACTGCTCGCCGGTGGGTTGCTCTATTGTAGATAGTATTTCGCAACCAAGTTTCTTATGAACCTTGAGTTAATCTGCATCGTATTTGCATTAACCCTCTACGTTCCATGTCTGGCTCCCGCGCCACTGCGAGTTCAGGCATGAATCTGGCAAATCAATCTTGCTACAAACAAGTCATTGGCGAAGCATAATGCGGCCCACTCACAGCCAGGGCCCCACTTTCGGGCTGTATTAGGAAGGAAGGATCGAAATCTAGGCCATCATATGAATTTAAGGTAGTGTTTACCAATCCGAGCTAACCCTTGACAGGCTGTGTAGTGGTGGTTCATGCCACCATCCCTTGACTACAAACCAAGTACTAATTAGAATATTACCGAATACGCCTTGCAAAAGTGACTTCTACTCCGAGTAAGACTCACTCTTCCACCCATAATAGAGGCGCCCAGTGAATTTATCCTGCTGCGTACACTAAGCCGCCTTCCCTATATCGTCTCTCTCCATATACTGACGAATCTTTCCGATAGCTGTGACACAAGACAGGGGTGTGCGTAAAGTATTCAAGGGCTGAAAGTACTTAAAAGGTAGCGAACAGTCGATTTGACGGCAATGACTGGTTTATGTACTATATATGTTTCACTTCTATCATCTTTGTCCCTCCTTAACCCTAACCTTCCATAATCTGAGTCTTTCTTAGACATAATACCACAGAACCACGCTGATATGAATTCGAATCCATCTTCTAGTATCCCATCGACTCTAGACGCGCCGCCTCCGGGTCAAGGTTATGATTCATCTGGACAGAAAGAGCTTGACCAGAAATTAGCGCTGTTAATGGGGGAAATGATGGAAATGAAAGAAGAAGTGCTGGAAACGAAAGAAGAAGTGCTGGAAACGAAAGAAGAAGTGCTGAAAATGAAAGAAGAATTGCTGAAAATGCAACTACTTCTAAAGGAGTTGAAAATCACAAACTTTCAGGCGTGGACAGATCCTTTGAGATCCATCATCTCTAGTTCTGTGCTAGAAATGTCTAACGAACTGCACAAATCACCTGAAACACGGCCAGACATCATCATTCCTTGTACTCCTGGAATGCTCGATGAAGAAAAGACTAGCCAGACAGGGCCTGGGGAAGGCTATTAGTTCTTTAGCGGACAGCGGTAAGTGTGCTTTTTTTAATCACGTCCTTCTGGAAAAATGCAAGACTGGGTTTTGACCCTATGGGAAATAACGATTATAAGAACATGTCATCCGATACTAACAAACGCTCAAGTAACGCCCAAGTCGCTGGTTTCGACCACCTTGATTGTATCGGACCGTGGATTCACGTCATCGAGTGTACCGAATAAGTGGGATAGCTACCGGATGAACTATGTCGGAATGGGATGTATTTTAAGGAGTCAATGTCCTAGTTTTTAATCCATAACATCATATCCTAACATCAATCACATTCCCCTTATCTCCAACTATCTTAGGCGATGTTATTCACGAGAACAAGCACTCGCATGCAAATCATTAATAAATACGCTCCCTTTGATTCCTGGTGTAGTTGCCTTAGCTCATGAGTGCTATGATCAAGTTTAATAGGCGACATTGAAATCAATCCCGCTGATCCTTAAACTAATCAAACGTGCTACGGAGTCCTGAACATCTTATTATGCGCCGGTCTGTGTCGAGCATGCCTTGTAAACGTCTCGTTATATGGGTGGATGTTTAGATCATTATGACCAAATTTGAAATGAAATCATCCCTACTTACTTGACTAGTGCAATGTCAAGCATGCTACACGTTACATAATGACTTCATGAAGACAGCGTAGTGTGCGTTTACATACAGTACGAGCTTATATCACAAAGCACTGTTGACTTATCTGTCGTCGACTAGATGACCATGAGTAAATAGAAAACCATCTGGATGATCGGAATACATGTTGAGGTGAAACAGCATTTGCCAGCCGGCCATGTTGTACCGTGGGTTTATTCAGAGTATGTCACAAGCTAGTTCCAGTACCACGCTGAGTTTTATGGGAGGAGTCCATTTCTAGATTGTCTAGCTTCATGTACTGCTTGACACCCATAGTAGCCTCGAGTCTTCTATTTCCACTGCGTGTTGAATATGCTTGTGAGATGATGCGGCAAGGGGATTTGGCCGCGCTGGATTCCAAGTAATTTATCTCTGCTTACAAGCGAAGACCAGCCGTTACCTATGGTGACAGGCTGAACGACCGGTGCACGAGATAGATTTCGGTTATGCTGTAGGACGAGAATTCAACGTCTTTCAACCAATATGATACAACTAAAAGGAAATACCAAAATTAAAGCCAAGAACGACCGTAGCTCGTGCGTACATAAACTTCCGTTGCCGCTAGTCCCCCCCATCCTGATTTGACATCGAAGGTGGTGATCTGAGAATTCCATCAGTGTTTGTTTCATAGACCAAATGAAAATCCTTAAGCTTCTCTGGGGGCTTCTTCATTGCACAATTTTCGCCTCCGTATTCTCAATCACCATCGTGCTACTGGCTGATTCAATCAATGAAAAGCAAGGGATTTTTAAGCTCTCGGTATGTCCATCCGACACTAAAAGACATCTGACTACCCGTAGCTGACTAGGATGAACAGTTTAAGACAAGGTCGTCCATTCGCGGCTTACCAGGCCCCATGCAAGACATTCCAGCACAGGCTACGAAGGCCTTGGGAGATACAGGCGACATCGCCGGCCATGCGACAGTAGTAGTATCCAAGGCTACTAAGGTCGCAGGTGACGTCAAGGATAAGGCAAATAGCGCTGTAGCGGCTGCCGAAACTCTAGTTGGCGAATTCATACCTAAAGGATGCGAATTCGGGACTAAGTACGGATGCATCGACTTTGGTGATGGCTCGAAATGCAAGCGATTTCCAATGACAGATGACAGCCCATGGGATGAGCTCAGCCATCTATCAAACAAAATGGGTAGTGCAGCAGAAATATCTCAGAAATTGCCTTCGCTAGAGATCTTTTTCATCATTGGCTTGGTATTTACTGCCATAACGTCACTTTCAAAAGTGAGTCCTTTATGGGTACCATTCAGAGCGGAAATTGCTACAATTTCAAGTCTTGTGGCTGTGGCAATGTTTGCCTCACTTGTCGGCATTGTCTGTACTATTCTTGCGGCGGGCACTGGCCTGGAGAAGCTCAGAGAAGGTAGTGAACTAAAACGCGGCTTTGCATTCGCAGCATCAATCACTAATCTTACCCTGTCATGTTTACATCTGGTCATGATTATAGTGGAGTGGTTTATTTTTTGGTAGCTTTGTTCATTAAGGTGTGATAATCTTTGGTTGAAAAAGTATTATAGAGGGATGAGAGCGCCAAGAGTTGTAGTCTGGTCTGTATACCCCCATTTTATGAGAGTACCAATAGTAGAGGGTAACTCCTATAATCGCCAAATGAAATCGGCAAGGATCAAGACCTGTACAGTCTAGTCGAGGAATTCAAAACTGAACACTTTTAGATGCCAGAACTTGTACTACTCTCGTAATCTGTGCGATAATCTCTACAGTACATCAGGAAAATAAAATAAGATACTTCTGTTGTGACCTCTGCTGTTATTGCGAGGCTCTTCATTAGGCCTAATAGAAATAGTTAGTTCTTTAATGTCGTTCCATGGTACATGCCACGTCCTCGGGGCCGTTGTAAGCAACTTAGGAAACATTAGCGATGCAGTCAAAATTTGACCCGAAATGTACCAAAACGGAGATTTTCGAAACCAAGTATACACTTTTGCGAGTCCCCTCTGACGCGGCAGTAATAGCCGAGATACTTATGAAGACCTATCAGAACTTTTATTCTCGTCTAACTCACTGTCTTTCTCAACCGACAGCAAATAGTCTCGGTATGATGAGGGAAAGAATTTACCAAAGAATCAAACCTCGTGATGTTGCTCTGATACTAGCACGTCAACGCCAAGAGATTATTGGTGACGACTTGTCAAGGCTGGTAGGGGACGACTACTTGGAAGATATCATGGAGCATATACAAACCATGGAGGCATGCCCGACCGAAGTGAAATATCACGATCGGCGGTAGCTAATTGATTATAGGATATAACTCTCCCGGAAACGTCCTCGATAGATAAGCAGAACGAGATTGAGTGGTGCATGCGACCTTACCTTATCGACTTTCTGATCGAGGCTCACGCTGCTTGTAGTCTACTGCCTGAGTCTCTGTTTCTTACAGTCAATATTCTTGATAGATACTGCTCTAATACGCCAGTGCTTAGAAAATACTATCAGCTAGTTGGATGCGTCGCACTTTCAATTGCTGCCAAGTACTGCGAAGAGAAACGCAACACGCCCTCAGTCCACGAGCTCTACAGTATGTGTGATGGAATTTACGAGAGGAGCATGTTCCTGCAGATGGAAACTCATATCCTTGAGAGTTTGGAATGGACTATCGGCCACCCTACTGTAGAATTCTTCTCGCAGGTTTTCGTGATGGAGGAAGGAGACGACGAAGAGGTGCGGTATATGGCCGCTTACCTGTGTGAGATTGCACTCTATCACCGCAACTTTGTTTCAACCAAGCCTTCAATCATGGCGCGGTCGTCCCTTGCCCTAGCAAGAACCATCCTTAACCGAACTGAAATTGGTGGCGGTGAAGAAGAAGAGACATCAACCTCAATCATTTTATCCCAATATCTTCATATGCCATCAGCGATTGTGGCCCATAAATACTCGACATTCGATTTCTGTCACGTATCTCAAAAGCTTGCCAAGTTTGTCTTTGCGCAGGCCACCGGAACCCGTCAAGTTGCCAATAGTTTCGCACCGCGTATCGGGGTTATCGATGAGAACCTAGTTTTTTCAAATACCTCGGACAATAATTCCCTGCGGAAGGGCAAGACCGTAACCGAGAACCAACAAAGCATCGCTATGTAGATGCTGATCACAGTCAATCTCCAATATACTTGCACTCAAAGCAAATGTCTGTACGCTGGACATGCAAATTGACAGCCGAGTTTATCTAGCCAGGGTATTGTTTGATTCAATAGTCGTATCATTTAGGTGCAATCTACTATTCATGCTAGTGATCATCAAAAGATGTTGTGCTCGGTAATATATGCCATGTGTGCTATTATCACAACATCATTATGTAGATTGATCTGAAGATGCTAACCGAGATGAAACGCGAGAAAGCCTCGATAGTAGTTTGTTATTAAAGAGACCCTGAGCGTGTGACAACCATTTCGAATGGTGCAGTGATTGACCCGCTTATCCAGAACAGTCGACCTATTGAAGTAGCGTGGATGAGTGGTCAAAGAGACTAGGGCCGGCCATCTTAGGCTGCGATTATTTTTTGTATGATCCCCTATGGCCATATCAACAAGATAAAAGTTTGATGAGAGAACCAATTCAAGTCAGGCTGCGACATTACGCGCAGACGATGCAGATGTCAGTGAGTTTGGTATGTATCATGGACTTGATGGTCGATTGCTTGGCTCAAACGATCTACCTCTAGTGAAATGAGCCTGTCACAGTCGTTTAGATGTAATATGCCTATTCCGAACGCTGTTGAATATCTACAACGGTCTGTTTTGGCTGATCCAGAGGTGAGAAACTTCATCTCAACGCTATTGACACGTAAAGATACGAGAACCGGTCCCTTGTAGTCACTAAATTCATCGTTTCGAAGGACAAGTAAACATTTGGCAGATAAGCACAATCTAGTCTTATAAATAGTAGGTGATAATTGCTGGTGGGTGTATACCATCGGGGCGAACATGTGCTTAGGGATCTATAGGCTCCTATTCCAGGAGGCTAGGATCGACCTGTTGTCACCTACTTGACTCCTTCTAACAATAACTATCTCTTTCTACTTTGATAGACTGCCCAAGTGTGTACTGTAACTGGACATGATATGTATCAAAGAAACTCTGATCGAATGCGCTCTGGAAGTGTCACTCATCAACCTCGTAGATAATGGAAGCGAATAGCAGTTTTTAATAACTGGCTACCTTGCACACAGTCTAACAGGAGAGTGAACTTGACGAGAATCTAGATCTAGACAGTAATCAAGGATGATTCATGAGAGAAGCGATGCAGATAATTGACGGAGGAAAGCGCAATGTGTAGTATCTAATCTAATGGAATCTATACTGAAAGTGGACAATTTACTTATCAGGCTCAAGAATTGCCAACAAAATACCCTTGCTCGACATGGGGGAGTTACTTGTCATGACAACAACAGGCCAGGAAATGAAAGGATCCGGCAAAGTTACAGCATTTCATTGATAATGTTGAGCTAGGATAACGCGGCCTTGACTGAAATGCAGCACATAAACTAAGTCAGGATCATGTGATACAAAACGCAAAACTGATTTACTGCGGCGGATTTTCTCCAAGCGGACCACCAACGTGAATCGTCAACACATGAACATTGTCAGAGCTTACTACTCCAGATGCATTTTCGTCACCATCGGGGTTGACGTCATCGTAGGCAAACGCATAGCCTCTGCCATCAGCTTCGTAGGCGTGAACGATCCGGCTATAATGATTGGTAGGATTCACAGTGTAGTAAGATTGTTGGCCTAGGCTCGGCTGTACATTCCCACCATCGATCAGCAAAGTTGATCGTACAAAGCCAGCGCACAGCCGTGGAATGATAGAACCGTGAAGTGAATTTTTGCCCTGAGAAACGACGAAAGGTCCACTATTGCAACCCCAAATGTCTTTACTGGCAGGCTTCGTGAATCTGCTTTCATCTCCATCACAGCCCAATTTTCCGTCAATAATCCTGCATTTGACCATACCGGCCTTGGATTGTGTATTTATCACAAGGTCCTGTTCGGCGAACCTCTCCCAGACATCATCAACATAGTCATCCCAATAGTTTTCGAATATTCTAGGATTGATATCATGCTGATTTCCGGGAGATAATACGCGAATTGGCTTCCCATCATCGTTCACAATGCATAAGGAAGCCCAGAGACGGCCATCTATCTTGCTCTGTTTCATTAAGTCATTGCATATTTTGGTGAGAGCGCCAGCTTCGAGTCCAGCTGTGACTTGCCTCGTTCCATCTTTTTTCACAAGACCCATACCCAGAACTATGCCAACAAAGTCAACGTAACTGATATTTGCGTAGAGGAGTCCATGAATGTAAGTTAACTCCACAAAACCCCAACTTAGACCTGCGTTAGGATCCCGTATATTTGTGACGGAAGGTTGAACTACACTATTACCGTTGCCCATATCAACGACGAAGAATTTCAGGTCGCCATTCGAGAAGTAGACGCGTCCAGATCTGATAAAGGAGGGGAGTTGCATGCTCAAAGACTGACTCCCAGAGACCAGAGGTATACCTATGTTTTGTGTAATTTCGACAGGGAAACGAGACGCTTTCGCGTTCGGGTAGATGATCTTGCCACCAGGGCCGACGAAGAAGACGTTGCCGGTGTAGTCTAAGCCGGAGATATAGGCATTAACGGTATGTTCTTTGAAGTTGTTGATGAGCTTTACCAGCAATGGGCGGGAATATGCGCCACGATCTGCCAGAAGGTGAGTTTTGTTCTCGGACGGAGACCCAATGAGCAGGTTAGTCGCGGTGATCTCAACATCTTCAGGCCCTCCGGGATTCGCCTTGGTGAATCCTTGAGACGTGCTGTGACGACTATGGAGTGGGAAGCCAGTGTGGAATGCAATCACCTTGGACGTGGCGAAGAGGACAACTGATACGAAGATTGAGCGCATCAGAAGAAAAGCCAGACTGCGACAGAAACTAGACAGCAATCGACACACAGTTCACTGAAGGTGCTGAGATATCGCGTTATATTGCGTGCATTTATGGTCGTTGCTGCTCATTTTCGAGAGTGAGAATGACCTATTGAACCGGGTTCAATAATTGCCCATTGTGCCGTATCATACTATTCGTGGTCACAAGTCGGTACCTTGTACAGCAGTCCTTAAAGATTGTTCTAATATGCTATATTGTGCCTTGGCAATGGAATGTACATTTCCAGCCCTTCAATCTCACCTTTTCACTTTCATTCATAGAATAGAACCACGCGCCGAGTCCTCGGCCTGGAGCTCAGTACTCAATCGCCATTCTAACTGTGAATAATAGTAATGTAATAAGTTCATCAAAGTCGGATGGCTTGTTTTCATAACGCCTGTTGTGATTTATGTTGTCCAGTCGTTGAATAACTTCATCTGAATACCAGCCGATTGCGTACTTTTACACTGGCTTAACTTGACTGGGATAGCTAGAAACCGTTCTATTTAGGGCCGCGCATAAAAATTCAATAAGCCAGTATACATAGAGTGTGTAGGTCGCTGCCACATTACTGTACAATCCTAAAGCAGAACATCTATGTGGAGTTTATTTATCAAATTCTAGAAGACCAATGGATAGCCGCCTCTTAGGAAGCTACACAGGCCTTGAGCCATGCAAGTGTCTCGTTCTTATGGGTTACCGCAAGGTACGAGAAAAACTTATTCTATTACAACGAATAAAGGCGGCCACGGTACGATATCTACGCATGAACGTTGCGTTACATAAATGAAGATATAAATTTAATGGGATTCTTGGCATAGTTACAATAAATCCAGGAATAAGTGCAAAGGTTCCATCCTTCTAGGTTGACAGTGACCCTGCGTGACCCTGCTGGAAAGGCAATATGAGGTTCGAGAATGATTTAGAGTCATTGATCAGACGCTCATCGCGAGTTTATCTCTCAGATTAAAAGCAACGCTTCTCCTAGTATTTTCTTTTCCTATGAGGGTGAGCAAAGAACTATCCGATCTCACCAAGCAATTCACTTACTAACAGAAGATAACGTCAAACCATCATCTTCATAGATACCAGGTGCAGAATTTCTCAGTTCACCATGATCAAGTTGGCATCCACGCGAAACTCGAGATGACATAATCCGAGCCTTGGGAAAGTCGGTCTATGAAACACCGTTGTGGTCTCTAGTCATAAGCATGATGAGTAGGCGGTCTTAGAGAATATTTCGTATCACGCCGTTAGCGGTTTTTTGTGCCATAGGGTAAGCAGCTACAGCGACGCCTGAGCCGTACAGTAGGCCTTTAGGATGACTCCGTCATGATACTGGTAGACTCTGAATGTCTGACAAATACCAATACAATTCTGTAAAAGACGACAGGAAAGTTAATTCTATCGCGATTGTTATCGCCCAATTTCTTTGCAAGCCGTGGCTGGATCATTGGATTTCCTCTACGGAGTGCATGAATGCTCGTGCAAGCCAGGACGTCATGCTTTACAGCCAGCATCAACAGGGGTATCGGAGCAATTGCCTACAGTCAGTCTTTAGTCCTACCAGCCCCCTGGTAGAACAAAGACAATGTGATCCTCCCTGCAGAAAGCAGATGCCACAGTGGTAATTTCCTGCATGGGCGCGCAAGTTGTCCAATTAAAACAGGCTGCAACCGAGACATCTCCACTCACTGCTCCTGACCGATTTGACACTCTGCAGTGGTGGAGTTTCCATCACCCTGTCACTCCATGTTTGCTTTTGGCTCAAACCTACACCTATCCCCATCACAGAGACTCGTATCTACCCGCCGACGCTACCTCATCTTCCGTCTGTTCGACTGCAGCCACCTGCTTATCTTGTGCCTATGCACCTCTATCCCCAAGATCTGCAATTAGAGACTATCAAGTTGGCGATTTCTACGCCGGACTTACAAATCGCTTTACGAGCTGTCTCATATCCGCCGCATCAAACTTGCTAGCGTCGAATAGGCTCAACAATACCTCCCCTCGTTGGTCCTCATCCTACACGAAGAGAGCTGGCATCTTAGAATCTATCCAGTGGTTCAACGTGTATTAATTTGGACTTTTGCACTAGCCGTCTTACACCCTTGGGCCCGAGCCGTTCCGTTTTTGACAAAACTTGGGACAGCTTTGCGGTTACATTCTCTATTCAGCTACCTCATATCACTTTCTGAATCTGTTTCCACTTCTAGCATTGTTTGCATCTTGCAATACACAGTAAACGCGTGGCTGTCTAGGGCATCGCGATTCCGCTTCCCTCTCATTCAATCAAGTATCCTACAGCACGGGATTGGATACCTCTAGTATTGCTTTTCTTCACCTCAACTCGAAAGTCGCCGTGGGTTTGCCGATTTCTCTTAAGCCGGCGATCAATTCAGCCAAGCCTTAATACTATGAATATCCGGGATATCGCCGCCTCTGGTGAAGGAAACGGCAGTGATATGAGTATAAACAGTCGCTCAGGCGATGTCAAATTCAAACTGTCAGTACGGCAGCAACCGGAGGCTGCTCGAGCATGTGGTTTTGGTGATCTTGATCGCAGAACAATCGACCCTCCGCCAATCATCCAACTTAATGTTCAAGGCCCCGATTTCAGCGAAAGTGACATAGAGTCACATTTACGTTATCCTGGTTACGTGATGCAGTGTTTCATTCGCGATGAATCTGGGTGCCTCGATGTCTCGTCTATGCCTCAAGAGAATTGGCACCAAAAGCGGTCTAAAAATAAGCGGCTTCTAGGCCAAGATGTAAGCACCCCGTTTTTTGGGGAGGATGATCTTGGCCACGAAGGCTGCTTCTTCTACTTCGATGATTTATCCTGTAGAACTACGGGGAATTTTAAGCTTCACTTTTGCTTGACTAGGGTCGGCGAAAGGGATGCAAAAGACGGCCAGCATATTCCGCATTTGGCTGAGGTTCAGAGCGACGTTTTTACTGTCTATACAGCCAAGGAATTTCCGGGTATGCAAGCCAGTACTGGCTTGGCCAAGAGCCTCAAGAGGCACGGTTGCGTAATTACTATCAGAAAAGACCCCGATCGATCTAAGAATACCGGGGAGAAAAACAGTACAAGCGACGAGGAGCCAGATGATGACGAGGGCGATATGTAAGGCAAGCGGCGGCGGCGTTCTGTATGGTTGCGAAAATGTAAAAGATAGTACGAACTGTTTAGTTATGCCCAAGACAAGCATATTCTGTGGTATTTATAATCAAGGTTAAGATGACATGGCGCTTCACTGGTTGATGCCATTTGGATTTGTTTATATCATGGTTTAGAATAACGATTCTTGTGGCTTAAAATGTGATTTTACTGCTTCCATCTCGTTGCTTAATTACCGCTCACATAAAACAATCTCAGTACATGCGTGAGTGGGCAGAAGCATCATATTCGTTCTGCTCCCCCAACCTTTGGGTTTGTCATTCTTACCATAAGCTTCAAATCTTGCTGAGAATCCCAACTCCTCGAAAGGAAAATTCTCCTGGGCTGTCGCAATCCGAGCCTTGATTGAGATTGTTGGGCTGTGAAAGTATGTTCCTGAGCTTGGAAGTTAAAAAAGGAACCGCTTCTAAAAGGGTTGCATTACTGTACTATGTACTACGGTATCTGAAAGTTAAGTTTGTTTTTGCTTGATACACAATACTGGCCAGAATTGGACGTCCCCTGGCTTTCATCAAAAAGGATCATGACCATGGAGCTGGACAAGTGTGGCGTAAAAAGCTGGAGGCGGCCTCTGATTTCAGCCCGGACCGTATAAACGATAATGAGATGGAAAATATGTGCATTTTTAGACATCGATTTGAAGCTGCTAAGAGATTATAATGATGTCACTTTAATTAAGAGGATCTACCGTGGTACGAATGTAGAAGCGATTTGGAATTGTCAAAGTACGAAATAATTGGTTTTCGTCGCCCAGATTGTGCTATAATTTCGATTATCCATTCTTTTCAGATCTATTGAAGATACAATGACTTCCCTAAGGAGGCCTTTCGATCCAAAAGAAGAGGTATTCTGCGCAGGATCCAGCCTAGCTGCCGCGTGTTGCCAATCGTACTAGCCACATGGATGTTAAGAGCACGGACCAAGTTGTGGGTGATGTGACCTTTGCGAAACGTCTAAAACGCTGACGGCTTATTTTGGTCGTGTCAACATCTTACCATCGGCTAATATGGGTTTGCTTTGACACCAGTCATCTTACATCTAATCCCTGACGTCTGCGATACACCTTAGTTACTGACCGCAAATAACGCTCCATCTGTCTGATGCTGGCTGTGACGCTCCGCAGGACTCGATTACAGCTGGTCAGAGCGTTCCGTGCAAATAATTCACGCGCATTGCCTTTAATCTCTTACCCTACGGCCCTAATATTTGGAAATAAATATCATCGCCTTTATGGATCAAAGGGACTTGATACGCACTAGACTCGAGAGGCTTACACAGTCGACAAATGTCCAATACTAGGCGCAACCAGGCTATCAAGTCATGCATCTAACCCTAGATTGATCCATTGAACCGCTTGGATGTGTGGTGTTGTCCTGCAGCCTGCATTGGACGTTCTCAGCATTCTTTGCTAGCCAGGGCCGTACTTAGTGTACAAAGAGCATTCTTATCGAACTTTCTCTTACTGTATAAACAGCAAACGCTGCAGGTTCTTTTTTTATCGTTATCTACTTCAACACAGGGCAAATCAGTCGTTCAGAAATCTCTATTACAGCAGTAATCTTAGCGCATAGCTGAGATCTAAGCTATATAACGGCAACATGCATCTGATCGTTTTTTTCTTAGGGTCTTTAGTCGCCAACGCTCTACCAATTGGCCTCCATGAAAGAAATTTACTGTCAAGTCGATGCTATGTAAGGAGTGACGGCATGTGTGTGTGGGAAGCTCAGCATTACAAGAAACGCTTGGAGCAACTTGGTGGACTACCCTGGGTCAACGGATAACTTTATAAATTAAGCGACATTGTATCAACAAAGTTCACCTCATCATTCCTTTATACCGGTATCTAATTTCGACGATATATTTGCCTGTCACTTTGTTTCTCGACCTTAGATATGGCGCAAAACACGCTTCCAACGCTATGAAAGTGCTTCTGGAGACGAAAGGAAAGGCATGTAATTCAATGATTATTTGAACTACCAGATGGCGGTTCTGCCGGTACTGTCCAACTCGGTACGTCGCGCAGAGATACCTAGACGTAAATAGACTGCGCCCTAGTATAACAACTTTACAGAGTCTCACACTTCCTCTTCTTAATCACTGCCCCAGGAATAGCAAATGCTATGGTTGCGCATACAGGGGAGTTCTGGCCACAGAGCATCTATTTGAGATGAAAGTCTAATCTGAGTGTCGAGAGAGATGGCCGGAGTCTCCTCTCTGATCTTTTGTGGTCTCCAAAACAGGAAAACAGGAGTCTTGGAACAAGACAAACTCTCAAAAGGCACAAATTCTTTTGACAAAAGTGAACTAAGCACAGCATTCATATGACTTATCTTTACTGGCTGCGAGTGTAATTCTGCCCAGAGACTCACTGCATCCAAACCCTGCGCTTGCACTCAACTGGGTAGCTAATTTCGTCTGAAGTTTTGAACGCTAATAACTCGTTGACAAAGACTGAATTGTTACAGATACGATTAGGTACAGTATGCCAAAATTATGCAATGTTATTCGAATACCATATCAAGATCACGGCCAGACGAGATATCGATTGGTACCTGTGTCATTGGCCATACATGTAAACTGCTGAGTCCATTCGTGCCTACGAGACAGCTTGGAAAGTTGTATTATGAAAACCCAATCGCAGAAGATACACTAACTCATCCAATTCCCGCACACGAAAAACAACATGTAACAGACGGCCATCATCGCCGCTGGAGTCTTGTGATCTTCGACCGCATGGAGTTTGATGAGCTTTCGAACACTTACTATGTTTTCTTGAAATGGCCAGACGGTGAAGTGACTGAGCACCATAAGAATGTGGTCTACGAGAATTGTCCACAACAGGTGAGCCAGAATGCATTTACACCAGATCCCCGATTGTGACCTAATAACTTTAATTAGCTGGCTTTATTCTACGTTGGAATCTTCGAACTCGTGGGTCCCGAGTAGAAACAGTCTCGTGTTCATAATGGACTGCTCATTCTCTGTAGGCATGAGAAACGTACAACGGCACAAGCCACTTCGTTCTCCAGCCATCGCGATTTCCAGCAAGGCTTCGTGGAAATTCATAGGGAAATTCATAGGTAAGGTGATGCTTGGATGGATCTTCACTGAGGTTGAGTCTGTTAATGGATGCTTAATCTTTTTAAAAAAGAAAAAAAGAAAAAAGAAAAAAATAGAATATGTACTAGCTTTTGTCGCTCGGCAGATGGTCACAGCATATACGGAAGAAGATGAAAATTGAAGATATAAAGATCCTTTGCTTCGCTATTGTGTGATACTGTGACTGATAGTAACACTACGTCTCAACCGTTAGAATAAACCTCCGAGTATCTCAGCATCGTGTGTAACCTCAGCTTTTACTGCGCATTTGCAGGTTTTAGAGGGCATTATCTACCGTGAGGTTTAGACCAAAAAGGCAAATTGCACGATTTTTGAGTCTAAAGGCAATGCTGGTGGTCTCTCCTCTGTCGAATGGCTCATCCCTGTACTGCGCAAAGCCCTACGTAAGATGGGGTACTTTTCTCGTGTCGGAGATTGTCTATCTGATGATTCGAGTTCTTTAACACGTGCTAGAGTCTTGTTTTGCCCTTCTTAGCCTTAAGGCCTAACGTCTGAGAGTGGTAACTTGTACTGTATACTTTTTGTATTGTATGTAAGCAACAGAACTCGAGAATGCTCAAAACCTCATTTACTAATGGCGAACCTGTCCTCTACATACCAAAGGCTGGCGAGTTGCGACCTAACAGAACGCTGAAGCGATAAAACAGCCATAGCACATAAATATGACCGAAACCGAGTTCCAAGTACCAACCTGGCGCATCAGGATGGTTGAAGAAATTCGGCGAAGCACGAGGCGGCAGCGACAGAAGTGGATCAGCGAGGCTCACTATAACCTACTCAATCTCGAGGGAAACCAAGTCTTTATCGACCTCCTAACGGACAGCGGGACCGGCGCCATCAGCAGCCGTCAATGGACCGCATTGATGCGCGAGAACGATATCTTTGCGGGATCATCTCCATCCAATAGAGTCAAAGAGAAGGTGCGGTTCTTATTTGGGCTGGAACATGTCCTCCCCCTTCATCAGGGTCAAGGGGAACATATGCTGTTCTCACTACTTATTGGAGAAAATAATGTCGTCCCAGCAAATTGCCACTCCAACACCAGCCGAGCTCACATTGAATGTCGAAAGGCGACTGCGGTAGATTGTCCTGTTGATGAAGCCTTCTGTATCGAAAATTACCACCCATTCAAAGGAAACATCGACATCCAGAAACTTGAATATGTTCTCCATACCAACGCCAACAATGTCCCATTCGTTCTGGTCTCAGTCACTTGCAATATGACTGGTGGTCAACCAGTTTCGATAAAGAATTTGAGTCAAGTCAAGCATCTGGCGCGCCAGTACGGAGTCCCTGTGGTGCTTAACTCCGCGCGTTTTGCTGAAAACGCTTGGTTCATTCAACAGCGCGAGCCCAATTACGCCAGCATGACAATCACGGAAATCGTAAGGGAAATGCATCAGTATGCGGACGCCATGATCATGAGTGGAGAGAAGAATGGCCTGATGGATGCCGGAAGTATTCTGGCGATGAGAGACCATACCTGGTTCGAAGCAGCTTCAACCAGCGTCCCTCTATTCGAAGAGGACATAAGCCACGGTGGAATGACCGGTAGACACATGGAATTGCTGATGATAAGTCTCGATGAAGCCACATGTGAGAATCAACTAAGATCCCGTGTGGGTCAGGTTGAGAGATTTGGCGAGAAACTCAAGAAGGCTGGCATCCCCATACAGCAGCCAGTAGGTGGCCACGCAATCGTGATCGATGCCGCCTCTTTCTTACCCCACGTTCCCAGGGAAGAGTTTGTCGCACAAACACTGGCGGTGGAGTTGTATCTCGAGGCTGGGGTAAGGGGAGTGGAGATTGGCACGTTGATGAATGATCGAGATCCAGTCACCGGTGACAACCGGTACGCAGATGTGGAGTTTATGCGTCTCGCTGTACCGAGAAGGGTTTATATGGATGAACACTTAGGCGTGGTAGCAAAGGCTCTCATGGACATCTATGAGCGGCGGTCTACGATCAAGGACGGTCTCCATATCGTTAGCGAATCAAGGCCCTTGAGGTACTTGACGGTAACCCTTGAGAAAGTGGCGGAAGAGAACGAGGATGCAGGAGAAGATTAGGAGATTAAAGATGCAGACGATCGAACGACAAGGCTATCAGGTAGATGATATCATTTGTCGGTATGCCGCTTAGTACCGCATTTATCGCGCCATGCAAAGATGAAGCGAGCAGCTCCGTTCTCTACTGTGATGGTTGGCGACGACCCCCGGCGTTGCAAGCTTACAGCTTACTATTGAGATGTAGAAACACTGATATTGCCAATTCGAAACATTGTTTAATTGTCACCGTATTGTCATAATCGTTTTTCGACATTCCTATTCAACCTTAGCTCCTAACATCAACAATCTCTCATGCCTTTGATCCGATCCCAGTGGTATGGTGTGCTCATGACATTTTTGTTCATATCAGCCCAGTTCTACATGCGGTATGGCGAAATCATCCCTATAAAACAGTCTGCTGCGTAGGAATGTTGATGATCGAGGACTCTTTGTATGATCAGCACGAATTTAGGGTCTTAGAGTCAGTACAAAAAATACCAAAATACTTGCCTACGTTTACATAACTACTTGCTGGCCTTAAGATCAGACTTGAGGCTACCAACGCAGATGATAAGAACAAGATATCATTTTTTTACAGTATAAACTTCTGTTCGAAGCTTCCACAATGACCAATAAATCTCATTACAAGCTCTTAGGAATTTAGGGCTGCTCAACTACTCTGAGACTCCGGAAATAACACCCGATCAGTGCTGAACAATTGATTCCAGGGATGATACGCTTGACTCCAACTCTGGTTACAGTTATCTTGATAAACATCAGGCGGGGGTGGTGATGCCATGGAGTATACCGGTGATGTCTCTTGGGAAAACCTCCTGCCCATATATTAAGCTGCGGTTATGGTTGTCGTTCGTCCGTACAACCTAAACTCTCAGAAAAAGCTGGAACGATCAAGGGAAACTGTTTGGTCCCTGAATTCATGGCGAATAGATAACTTGGAGGTCGAAAAGCCAAACAAAGTGATGCAAGTTATGTGAGCGGAAGAGCTTAGATATTTCTAAAAGCTATTAGGATTTGGGAGCCAGAAGTGCAACAATCCCAACACGTAGATAGTTTCAGTATTATCATTTGCGTTTCAATAGACTTGTAGATTATCACAGACCGAGCAGACGATCCTGGTCCCAAACTTGAACTGGTGGCTGGGACAAACCGGCAGATTTTGACGAGGTCCAGTCGGTCTTTTCGTGCCGTTTACTGGCCGCCTCGATGCGGAAGGTGCGACACAGACCAGCTCAAGGTTACTTGAACATCTATGATCTCATATTTTAGTCCCAGTTAGTCAGTTAATTGACTGTTTCCCGATATTTACAGCTCTGGCCAAACTTCGAGGCTTCCAATAAATTCATCATGAGACTCATTTTACCGATTTATTGCATAATCCCTAAGCTTCTACCAACTCGAAAACGATGTTCCTTCCAAGTCAATCTCAGCCTCGTTGCTACGAATGTAAACGCACCTTTAAAACCGATGAAGGACTCAGAGACCATGTTTCACATAGTGCAATGCATCAACCCAGAAAGCCAACTCAAAGCGAGAATGAAGGCTGTGTCCAACCACAGAGCATAGGATGCCACATGTGCAAAAGGACTTTCCAGACTAAAGCTGCCCTGGAACAACATCAGGAGTCCATACGACATCGACCGCTATGCGACATCACATGCCTGGCAAGTGGGAAATGCGAGAAACGGTTTTACAGTCCATCAGCACACCTGCATCACTTGGAAAGTGGGACATGTCCGTCGAAGATAACAAAATCTCAATTAAATTCGGCTATCATTAAGAACGATGTAAACGGGATCGTTACATCTGCAATGTTAACGAAGTCGCTTCTGGAGCAAGACGGCTCGGAGAACTCGACATCGCTAGCAGCTAGCCCACTGCTCACCCCCACTTCGACTGAATTCTTCGACTCCTTTCCATCCACGGCGATTCACACACCATTGGGAAGTTGTCACTCGAGTATGTTATTCGACCCAAGACTTAGTCAAGAGTTTGATTCGCAGCCTCGTTTTGGCACTGGCCGTAAACGGTGCCCCATTTGCCCACCTATCAAAACCCGCACATTTGAACCCGGCGCGCTGCAGCAACATCTGTCGTCAAGCGTTCACGTTAAGGTGCAATCAACTTTTTTCCAGCAGACGACCGACGAAATATCGTTCCATTGCCCCTTGGCTCTAATGGAAGGTAGTAAGATGAAGACGCCACTGAAGCACTTCTCGACTTTTAGCGGTCTGGCCCAGCACATTGAGAGCGGTGCTTGCCAAGGAGGAATAGAAACATTACGTTGCGTAGTCGACTACCTGCGAGAGGAAATGAGCAGTCTAGACTTAGGTGGGATTAGGTTGTTGAACTGAACTTTTAAGCCTCTTCTGCATAGAATTGTTCGCTTACTGGATTACTTGATGCTCTCTTTTCATGATTATCCTTATTCTTAGTCTTGCCTGATGGTGGTCTGTGACAACTTCTACCACTGTAAGAAGCACCTCGGTAAATCTAAGTTTCTTATGCTTGTTGTCCCTATTTCCTTCGAACTCGTGTTGCATGGCGTGGTTGTTAGTTGGCCAACATGGGACCATAGGAGATTCTCACTACGTAAAGGTGAGGACCGTATTCTCCCTTCGCTTTGGTCGTGTTCTAGACATCGAGCCCGTATTTTGCCTTCTCGGCTTGGCATAAGTCAACCTATTAAGGGCATCTGAGCTCTGAAGTCTTACTTTTATCGCCTAGGGTAAGTCACTGTGTTTCATGCGGTCTTTGGCAAGGCCTGGGCCACATGGTTCGTAATACAGGTGTCGCCCTTCAGAAGCTGCTACCAACAATGCAGTACTTACCTCCTCTGTCCAAGCTCAAGGGACAGCGTCCCTATTCTTGACTCAGTATTCCTGATTTGGCAGCTGCACCAGACCTTCTGATTAGCAGACTCGTTCCATGCTTGAATGTGTCAGCAGCACGGTGCCAGTACCTTGGAGTGTTTCTGTTCGTACATTAACTTGACCTGGACCTAGGCGCAACTTTGAGTGTGGCATATAAGCTTTACAAGGGTGGTCTGTGAAGTGTGGCGTGGGTCAGCCATGTACTGATTGCAATGTCTTGGGGGGCCATGGAGTACTGTGACCTTGTTTCCGTTGGTCGCGCATCCTCTCTGTTGGTTGGCAGCGACTCCGCCGTCAGGACGAAGGTAGCAGTGGCTGGCCGAGAGCAGCCACCAACACTTTGTCGACAGCGCTTGAATTCTAATGAGGTTTTGATTGGCATCGGACGTTCCGTGCACCACAGCCACCAGCAACCTTCGAACCCGCTAAAGCTGGTGGAGAAAGTAATAGGCCTTAGTTTCATGATGCATTAGGCAGAAGCCCCTTTTTAATCTAGCCACCACCTATCTAATCTGGCTGCTTAAACTCTGGCGTAACCTAGGCCTATGGGAATTAGAAGACAAACCTATAACTAGGAGGGTCAACTTGTCGATTTCCTCCTTCTTCAACTTCCTCCTATACAGCATCTTCTCATTCATAACTACCTAATCATCTTATCACCAACACTTTGCTTGCTCTTAGATATGTCTTCCAAAGATTCAGAGGCGATTTTGCGTCAACCTGACGAAATCAAAGCCTATATCGATTTCTTGGTGGCCAGTAATGCGGACGATGAACTTTCACGGCCTCAAGAATTTGCCGATCTTCAAAATGAATTTAACGCTATTCTGTCCACCTATGGTTCGAAACCCTTGAACATAGCCGTTCTTCATAAGATTCTTCAGCAGGCGGAAGGGCAACGAGTAGCTACTGCTTGTGCAAAAAGGCTTGAGAAGATGTATGAGAAGCTCTTTGTTAAACTATGTCGGCGCTTTGGCACCAGCCGTAGTCAACAGTTGCTCAACGAATCTAAAGGCCTGAATCAACTTGCAGAAGACACCACGCCGTCAAATAATGACTCCCAGTTGACTCCTGAACAGATCGCCGACGACCTCGACTATACTAGAGAGTCTTTTGTATCACACGGTGGAAAGGCGTCAAGGAATGGACCTGTCTACAATCATCCGACTGCCGAAGCTGAATCTTTCCAGCCGGCACAGCTCACCAGTTCTCAAACAGACGAGGTTGGAAATGCCGATAGATTGGGTGATGGACCACGTAAGACACGTGTCGGCCTCTGCACGAAAGGAAACAGAGACAAAACTGGACGTTTAATAAAGCGTCGTTGCATGCGAGAACCTCAAGACAAGCAAAAGGGACCTGATGAGCATTGTTCTGCCGACCTATCAGAGGCCACAGTACCTTGCACCGACGACGATTCAGAAGCGTCTACCGAGTTCTAGGGCGAGAAGAACATCTAGAACGACTTCAATGGGATCAATAAAGACCAGAGACATTGATCTACCTAGCAGACTTCACATCGACGCTTCGAGTGTGCAAATTGTCACTCTTTCATCGAAGGATTCAACCTTGGTCACTCTAATTTCTTTCCCCAGAAGTCCGAAGGGCTCAGGGAATGGGGACCGATGCGGGGCATAATGGATTTGTAAAAGGATAGGGGACCGAAGCTCAACTTGTCTGTACATGGACGCGGAGGGAAACGGGATATTATTTTAGTCGCAGTAATACTATTGATAGTCAAGATGTGCGGCATATGCTTGAATTTCTTTTAATTAGTACTGTGATGTTACACTTTGCTTGGATCTTATGGGTTTTGGTAATTTGAGATGATGTTCAGGTGATATTTCTTAGGTTCTGAAGCTCAACGTTTGTGATTCAAGCTATCTTTCTCTTTAACTTGTCCATTGCAATGAGCCCTCCCACTAAGAGGATCTAACTGTCACTCAATTGATTATATCGCTGGTGCTGCAGTAATCCTTCCGCTTCCGCTGCCGTTGAATCTCCTATGACGTGGTCAGCCACATGCGCCGTTAATGCAAGAATATATGACTTGCCAGCCGCGAACGATGTGCTATTGTCACAATCCGTGCAGGGTATTGGTATTTCTTCTGTAGTGGATTTGCACACGTTCAGAGCGCAAAGCTGTTTCAGTTCCTTTGAGGCAGGGCATCCCTTGTGAGATGTAACAGCATGGATGTTACATTCGTTGAACTTCCCAATGTAAAAGTAACACATTGGTGTTGACGATGATCAATAAGAACAATTTCAAATGAAGTTATGTAGTCGCTACTACTTAGTTATATATTTTAAATTGACTGGAAATGACTGAAGAAGGATGTAGTGTGGAAGGACCATTCTACTGTGCGATGTGAAATCTTGCTTACAAGATTTCAGATGTTGACACTTGTTAATGTTACGAGGGAACGAATTGCTGTGTCACAATTCACTAGTCTGTGGCTGGTAATCGAACTTGCATGAGTTCAAAGTGCAATGTTCGACTATTGCCGGGAACATTGAACGTTACGAAGAATCCGAGTTCAAATGTAACAATGACCATACGTAACCGCTAGGCCGGTGGTAGTATGAAAGCACCGGGGCGGAGTCAGCCAATGGCAGGGGCGCAGCTAACCCCAAGTGGGGCAGACCCAAGATACGCAAGGAAAGCCAAAACGCAGGGGAAAGGGTAAAGAGGTAGGGAGGAGGATTTAGGATAGTATAACCCTTAGGTATAGAGGAGAGGCCGGCCGCCGACCTAGCAGGGGGTAGGCGGCAGGCGGCAGCTCCGCCAAGTCCAACCTATAGGCCGACCTCAACCTACAGGTTTCAAAGAGCCCAGTCAGCAGTCCCTATAGTATGCATTCGCAGCCATGCTAACGGCCAGCATATGCTATACCGGCAGGATGAGTCAGAGCTTATACAAACTAGTGCAGAGCCGAGTAGAGTAGAACAGCATAGAGCAGGGCAGAGCAGATAGAGACAGCGACTCCTCCAACAGAGTCCATTACCACCACAACAACACAACAACAGTCGTCTCATCTCTCTTCTCGCCAACACATCGCGACCAAGCCAAATTCCACGGTCTAAGGTGGCTATATTTTAGCGGGTCAATGCTCTAAGCATCGCGGTGTCCGCCTGAGCTGCTGGGCCTACTTAACATATCCCAAGACTCCCAACAACGTCACTCCTTGTCTTCGTTTCGACACGACGCAACTCTCTCCTCTGCTTCAACCTAACCGCCAGAAGCGGTCTTGGCGACGTTATATCAAATTTCATTGACGAAGACAGGCTCATCTCGAAAGACACCTTTCATCGAAGCAATTCGATACCATCAAGAGTCAACAGCTGTTCTGTTGTTTCATAACAGAGCATCGGTAGGTATCGGGCCTTAGAGTTGCAAAACCTTTGGAGCCGCAATCCGACGCTCATTAAAGTCATCTTGGCATACGCACCAATTTTGACCATGAATGCAAACTATATCGAATGTGTCGTCATCGAACTCCTCAATCTGTCGAGTGTCATGGGGCAAGTGTACAGAAGGTAACATTACCTACATGGGTAGCTTACTTAAATCCAGTGATTTATCAGCCACAGAGTCTTGTGTTCTCTGACTCTCTAGGGTAGGTACGTAGGCGGCATACTGTCACAATACTGACTAAGGCGTCACTTTATCTTATCGCTAATCTTATCGACCCAAACCTTCAGGGTTTAATGGCTCTCATTCGCTAAGTTTCGTTTCAAATCTCGGGATCCGTGGGCTTATTCTCACTCGAGTCCATTAGAAAAGCCTAAGATGAAACAGGGGCTATCGTCACGTATCGATGACACTATCGTACCATACAGGCCCATAGGAGCTCGATGCTCGAGCCCGTTATGCTCTAATGCTTTGATGATATTCTATTTGCGATCATTGATGAACATTAGCGCCAACATGGCGAAACCAATGCTATAGCCTAGGCTTTTTGGGATTTCGGCCTCGGCTTTTGAAGCAAGCAGATTACTGGGGTAACCCATCTTCAAGCCGACTGCTCATCGCAATATTCTCACCTTTTCTACTGATCCTGATGTACAGACTTTGTGCTCTTCGTTATAGACAATACTCTCAGCATGATCCCATCCTTAGGCCGTAGGGCCACCCTCCATACTTTTGACGTCTCAGGGTCTGCGCTCGCAGGGTCACCAGTGAAGTCATACCTGCTAATCAAAACACACAGTAACGCTTTCATCTCCATCTCTAGAAATCCACGACCAATACAAGCTCTTGAGCCATGATAGAAAGTCAAAAAGGCGATTGGTGACCAGCACGTAGGCAAATTATCCCACCTATCGGGGTCAAACTTGCTGGCCATTTCTCCCCAGTACATGGGAAGATGATTGATGGCGTTTGCTGCCACATCAATCAGGGTACCTGCTGGTATGTGATACCCAGCCAAGACATCGTCGACTTGACTCTCACGGACCATTAATGGTACTGGCGGAATGTACCGCAGAACTTCGCGGCAAACGTTGTTGAGGTACGGTAGCTTGTCTGGATCGGTAGCGGCGAGGTCGTCCACGTCAAACGTATCCTGATCGCTGAAAAGAATTGGGAAGTGAATCTTGATCTCTTGTCGAAGTTTTTGCTGTACTTCACGATGTTTTGAGAGTAGATGAAGGCTCCAAGCAAGTGCTATAGCGGTCGTGTCGTGGCCCGCACCCAGGAAAGTCGTGACCTGATCGCGCTTCTCCATGAAGGACAAGCCCTTCTTCCCTTTTTCTTTGAGCGACTTATCTTGCATCGTAATAGCGCTGAGGATATCTCGGCTGTTCCTGCTAATCTTCTCATCGATGTCAACGGTGGCGCCTTCCCGTCCGACCTCGACCTCTTTCTGGAGGACGATTTTGGATGCTAGGCTCACGATGATGCCTTGTGCGCGGTCTATTTTATTAATTATCTGGGTCGGGATGAAATTGGGTGAGGGGAGGAGAGTTTGCAAGACATAAAATATCTGGGACCATAAGTTGGAGGCAAACATGAGCTGGTATGCAACCCTGATGGGAGCTTCGGGATGGTCGAGTGAGTTGATATCATGGCCGAAGCCAGCCTTTGCGATGATGTCCAATGTAGCACGGCTCAGCCAGTCCAGTACCTCGATTGAAGTAGCCTCTGTCATTCCGACCTTCACCTGGTCATTCCAACGATCGGCTAGGACGAGAGCTTTCCCCCAAAATACAGGCGTCGCTTCCTTGATTGCCCGAGTTGAGAATGCTGGCATGAGTGCCTTGCGCTGATTCATGTGATCATCTCCCTCTGCAAGTAGTAAACCATGTCCGAAAATGCGACTCATCCACATTCGCACTCGCAAGGGCTTAGGATAGTGTCTTGAGCGGACGTGAGTGATACGCCGCAACGCACTCTCTTCAGCAATTGATAGTCTTTCCGAACCAAAAGGTAAGAAGTATCGGACGATAGGGCCATACTTCTGATGCCACTGTCGCTGTGGAACGCCGCATTCTTGGGTGACGATATCCAAGAATTGACCCCAAAGTGGAAATCCAGGAACGGTCGGGATATGGCGAAGTTCCGATACATGGTAAGGGTAAATCCAGCCGAGCCAGACTATGAGGTGGGTAGCGACGGCGAAAGCCCACGAGCTGACTAAGATAGGAAATAACTGGAATTGCCAGTGATGCGACAGAATGGATGAGTAGGCTGTGCTCAGGGCAAGGAGATAGGGCAGAGGTGACTGTGCCATGGTGAAGTGGTGATGGGCTTGATTGCCGCTACGATGGAAGGTGTTTTGAATGCTGGATGTTACTGTGAACAGTATCGACGTGTTGGTGGGTGCTTTGTCCATGAATACTAACTTTGGTCTTGGGGATGGAACCATATGAGGAGACACGAAGCTTTACAGTACTGTAACACAACCCGTAGTCACTACTTTATGATACACCATTTCAAAGAGCGCCGGGTGTTCGGGGATGGCGAGATCAGTCAGGGCTCTCAACAGTAGTTCTCATTAGGCCCTACGCATTCCAACCATTTCAGTCTGCCATAGTATTCTCGATATGATGGTTAAAGATGGACGTAGGGCTGAAGCGGACGCGTTGCCTTGATCCCGGCCACTTATGAAAAGGCCGTTTTAATATTCTTTTACTGTATGTACTGTATGTCAAAGAGTCGATGTTTAGAAAATAAGCCGAACACTACATCCACGTACGTTTGCAGCCGGAAAAAGTCTTAGCTGGCGTCCAAATTTCTCGTATTTGCCATTTTCGTCCGGTAGGTTGAATGATCGTAAAAGCTTTGCATATCTGAAAATCGCCAGTTTCACCTCCCCATGGTGCGTGGCGCCAAACAAGAAAAAGGGCGAAAAAGGCACAGCCCGGGCCTATATATACAGGGTCATCTCA
>JABEEM010001258.1:0-10005 GCA_013363185.1 Fusarium secorum
GCTTATCATGTACGTTATAAGTATTTTTTCTGAACTTTTAGCTATTTATTTTACATAGTAAAGCTTATTTACACAGTGTAAAGAGTATAAATAAGCTTTTGAAAACTAGCTTTTCAGGTATAGGTTAAGCTGGGACACTCGCTTATCAAGCACGTTATTCAAACGAAGTGGCAAACGTTGTCCCGCTTCTGCACTAATGTGGCGTTACCCGACGGCTCACCAACCTCTCTAAATCATCAGTCAGTCGACTAGTCTAGAGCAAATCCGTAGTTCTTCCACCTGCCAAGGCAAATATGGAACCCTCTTCATCATCATCAATAACCCCCCGTCCAATCCTACCCCGTCCAACAGCAACGCCCGCCAGCCGATCCGCACCCAAGTCCACCCGCGACTTTGGGATCCCGCGGAAAACAAAGGTCATCTCAGCCTGCCAACCCTGCAAGCTGAGAAAGATAAAATGTGACGCCGACCGCCCGGAATGTGGACCCTGCCGGTCAAAAGGCCGGAGCTGCGAGTACACAGTCCAGGGCAACAGGACCGAGATCCTCATAAGACGGCAGCACGCTCTGCAGGAGAACGTTGAGTCGTTCGTGGCGCTGTACCGGTATCTTCAGGATCGGCCTGCGGATGAAGCCAGTAGTCTGTTTGACCGGATCCGCGATGGTTTTGGCGTCGAAGCGGCGCTTGAGTATGTTAAAGCTCATAACAGCGGCTCTGATCTGGTTCGTAGAGACGCGCCGAGTGCGAGGGTGAAATGGAGTCAGCAGATCTACGACTGCAATTTACTCTTCGAGAACGAGCTCTTGTCAACCGAGATGTCGGACGTGGCCATCCAAGCCTTGCGAGATGGCGTCGACTGTTACTTCTTGTACATGGGCAACATGTTTCCTATTTACACGAGAAAGGAAGCCAATTCGATTCTCGATACTTTTCAAGAAGCCAAGCCAGATCAGCTTGCCAGCAGAAAGACTGCGTACGGCGAGTTACTAGCTATTTGTGCATTGGGCTTCCAGTATGATCGACAGACTCTACCCAACGGTAATGCATCGGTTTGCACGCCGTTCTACCAGAAAGCTCGGCTATTTCTTGACTATGTGGTGGAGCAGGCTCCTCTGCGGGCGATGCGAATATGTTGTTGCTTGGGGATCTACAATGTCATCGCCAAGTCATCATTGGCAATCTCTTACACAGGTGGGCCCCTCTCTTTTCCCCTCCAAAAGTATTCGCATTGCTGATTGGTTTTCAAGATTGGGGTATCCTGCTTGGCTCCTCAAGTGGACTTTGTGTTGGCAAGAAGCCGGCGGGTCTGTCCGAACAAGATTTCAACGGATATATCAAGACTTTTGCGGCACTTATCACGGTACGGAGTTGGGTTACAGCTACTCTCGGGCACATCCCCAGTCCAGAGGTCTCCCGATGTATCCACGCAAGTCAACCGGAACACGTATACTACTTCTTTTGCTGATGACTTTGTTAGGAAACAAGAGAGCAGATCGACAATACCGGTGCTCTTGACTCTGCAGCTGAGGACCCCGTTCTTGGAGTCTTGCAACAGAAGATGGCCCAGATCACAGTCCTAAAAGCCAACATTGTCCGAACGGTGGCGTCCTTCAGAGTGTTGTCGCCCATGATACTGAGACAAATGCATGATGACCTTGACCAATGGCGATCTAGTCTCCCTGCTTACATGCATCTCGAGACCTTGGTCCATACGCCAGAGATATCTCCTGACCAGCGCCGCGTGACGTTTTACATGCACCTTTTCTATATGTCTGCTCTCATTCTGAAGACCAGAGCTGTCCTTGCAACTCAGAAGGATATAGCGGCGTGTACCTGGGATCCGGAAGCAAAGGCTGCTATCCTCGAAGGCATCCATGCTGCGCGGAGCTCAGCTCGACTTCTTGGACTGATCCTCGAGGAGAAGGCTGTGGTGAAGAACTGCTGGCTGACCATGTAAGATACAATCTTTCCTACGCTCTCTTTGACTCCGCAATGCTTCCTCTAACCGTTGAGTTAAGCTAACAGAGTACTTAGGTATCAATGCTATGTCACCTTTTTGATGCTTAACTTTACTGCCATCAAAAGCTTTCTCGTCGGGGGCACCACAGCATTCAGGCAGCAAGATGTGAATCTTTCCAAAACATGCATCGAGATCCTTGCTTTGTGTGCTACAAAAGACAGGATAGCACGCAGCTTCTACATACGAGTCACGAAGTATCAAGACCTCATAAGAGAGTATCTGCCAGAACTCAAGCAGGACACGGAAGAGGATCCTGATTCCTACGACGACGAACCATTAGACGACCACTCCTACCTATTTGTCGAATCTAGCGGCGACGTCAACCTTCATTACCTGATGTACGAGCTACGTGACCTGCTTTGCTATCCCCTTACACTCCTGAAAGGTGGCTCTGATGCCAATATGCCGTATCCTACTATTGTCGAAGCATCTGTCAACGCTGATATTAACTTTGCTCATCACCTCGCTTCACCGTTCAATATGGCCGAGGATGAGGTCCCCAGTGGTCTGTTTCCGCCTGAGGATAGCCTCAAGGAGGGGCATGAGATGACTGAGGGTTATCTAACTGGCTCTGTACCTTTTGGATGGGATGTCTCTGCGTGGAGAGGAGATTCTGGAGTCGGAGGCGCAGATGATATTTGAGCAAAGGAAATCATATTGTATTGTCCGCGTATCTTGATTAGTCTTCCACTCTTTCCACTACGTCATCGCTTGGTAATGATGTTCTGTAACGTATCTACGACAGTCTGAATCTCTTCGCCTGGCAACAGTTAGTAGTGAAATACCTCACTTCCGTGGGACTTACGGGTATTATAATGTGCCATGCTCACCCGAACAACGCCGTCAGTTGTATCAAGATCGAGAACTTCTTTTACCAAACGATGAGAGTAAAAGTGGCCATGTTTCAGGCCGAGATTCGAGTGGGCCTCGATAGCTGCTACGACACTTCGAGAGTTCCAGCCGTTGATAGTGAAGCTGACGATAGGTAAACGCTTGCTGGCATCCGAGCTCGGTTCTCCGTAAATTGTTGCGTCTTCTCGTTTGGATAAATAGTCGAGCAATAATTTCTGAATTTCCGTCTCTTGCTGGATACTTGCCTCCCAATTTTCGGCGAGGAGATGTTCAACCACGACAGATATACTCGCTATCAGTTCATAACTTCCAGCAGAGAATCCAGCCTTGTCGGACAAACTTTCAGCGGGGTTGAAGTAGTGGCCCAATGGACGAAGCTGTTTCTGAGCCTCACGACTGCCGTATAGCATTGCGATGTGAGGGCCAAAGACTTTGTACCATGAAAGACAGTAAAAGTCAACTCCAAGATCCTTGACGTCGATGGGTCGGTGAGGCGCATAAGCTACTCCATCGACACAAACGAAAACATTCGGGTACTGGTGAGCAGCTGCAGCGATGGCCTTGACGTCGTGGATTGATCCAAGTAGATTGGTACAGTGAGTCAAAGCAAGGAATCTCGTCCTGTCGGATAAGAGCGGCTTTAGACTCTCGACTGTGAGCTTGGGGTTGTTGCCTTGACCTTCTGGAGTCCACCACTTGATGTCGAGTCCTTGTCGCTCAGCCAGGTCTAGCCATGGTGCGATGTTTGCCTCGTGGTCGAGTGTTGATACGATGATCTCGTCGCCTTGAGCAAAGGTGAGACCCAGTGCGAGGTTGCGCAGGAGTTGGGTTGAAGAGGCACCATAAACTAGATTATCCGTCAGTTGAGTATCCTGTGACAATCGTGCGAAGATTCCGAGTACCAATTTCATCAGGCAGAGCATTGATGT
Source organism: Fusarium secorum (assembly GCA_013363185.1). Taxonomy (NCBI): domain Eukaryota; kingdom Fungi; phylum Ascomycota; class Sordariomycetes; order Hypocreales; family Nectriaceae; genus Fusarium; species Fusarium secorum. The sequence goes on from JABEEM010001258.1 coordinate 3,802, forward strand.
ATCGTGCAGCCGCTTCGTAGCCCTTGTTTACTTTTGTTGCTGAGAGCTTGCCTACACCATACGACGCGCCCATCTGCACATTCGAGGTGATGAGGTAGTCTCGTATCCTGCAGCAGGTCGTCAAAACGAATTCAAATCCACAGCCATAGCAGAACCCACGAGTCAGCTGCAGCCCCGAGAATTTGACTCCCGCCAGCATTGTCAAGAAAGACTTGATCCTGCTGAAGAGCCGGGAACTTGGCCCGAAGCGTCTTGATGTTGAGCTGTGACTGGGACATCTTCAAATGGGCGCGACAATGCTTAACTCCAGAGCACAATTGTAATTACTTCTCTTCTGCTGAGATGCACTGGATCAAAGGAAATTGAGGCCAGGTTGAAGCTTGGGGAGATAAGACGGAGCGGGGTAGACTATCTCGGCCCCCAGTAATTATGATGCAATTATTCGGAGGGGATAATGCGAGCAAAAGAGGAAGGTGAGACAACTACAGCAGCTAGAATTAATCAAGACTATTGAGATATGAAATCCAGTTGTTTAAGTAAAGAAACACCCAACATAAAACGTTAAAGATGCAAGACCTTTGGCTGCTCGTTCGCGGCTGCAATAAAGCTGGAGATCAGCGACATCGTGAGAACTTTCAGTACAAGATATGCATTTTCATGCACCTTCAATTCGCATGTAGAAAGGAGCTAAAGTCAAAGGTTATGCGCGAATTGAAATCAAAGGGAATGGAACTGTCAGATGTATCCTCACTTAGATACCCAGCGTCTACTTCAGCCAAACGACTGTGAGACATTAGTCGCACAGTCAATCAGTGGAATCTGTTCGAGCCTCGCATCACAGCGTGTTGTTGCGTGTGATGATTGGCGCTGAGTAGCTGCCACTCTCGCGGTGAACAAAGCATCACTACCCCAGAGGGATATTCAGAAGTCATAATTCAGCTCCCCTGGCCCTCTGAATGTGTATGCAGTGGACTGTAGTGAAGATATAAGGTTGAGTATTAGACAGGAAGATTGGGACCTCAGATGAACTACCTTAATACCAACGAAACAACAAGAACGTACCCAATAAATTACCATCTATTCAGACGCCCTACAAGCGATTGCTTTCACCATACACAATGTGTCATATCGAAAACATGATCGTCAAGTGTGACAAGTGCAGCAAGGAGCTTGACGCAGAAAGTCCAACGATATCTTGCCCTGATGTCAAGAATGGTCGTCCATGCAAAGGGTTGAAGAAGGAGCGCGTCACAAAGATCAAGCATGTTGACGCAGAAACTTATCCGAGATGCTCACAACCTCAGGCAGACCAGGCAGACCAGCCTGCAGCGTAGTGAGGAAGGCGAGGAGGTTAAGAGGAAAGGTTTGGTGAACCAGACATAACATCACAGTCGAAAGGAATGTATTTGGAGACGTTCTGACTCCCCCATTGTGTTCCTCTACTGTGAATGAGCTGCGAACATTGTTTCTACTTATGAGGTGCATTGCCTCTTCTATCAAGTATACTAGAACTACAAGACCTCTCTTTGATACCAACCTTAATCGCGTCCTTTAGGCCATAGGTTAATGCACATTCACAAAGCAACTTAAGGTATAAATTAGAGCAAACGTACTAAATTTTGAACCTGAATAATCCCAAAGAATTAAGACAAGCGTAAAGTACAAAGCACCACCTTCATATACTAGCCAACATACAGAAACTTCCTCCAAGATGTGTCAATGGACAAAGACAATCGCCAAGTGCAAGAAATGCGGGTACGAACTTGACGCGGAGCGGTCTCAGGCAAAATGTGATGGCCTGGTGAAAAAAGGAAAATGCAGTGGGGAGAAGCCGGAAATCAAAGTCGAGACGACGAGGGATACTGATGCCTGCCCGGAATGCACAAAGCCTAAGCCTTATGCTGCAACAGCAGCTTGAACCAAGATGGCAAGGAGCGGTAAGCGGAAGCTTTGGTGCTATATGGTAGCTTAGGTTCGACAGCAAATTGAGGCTTGAAGACTGCATTTACATTTAATGTATCACCACATAAGATGGGCGCCTAAGAAAGCTTCCAGCCACATGACTTATTTATGTATATTGCCAAGCCAGAGATGTTTATTTCTACGTGAAAAGAATATGGCATTTCAGCTCCTGAGGCCAAAATGAACTGTTCCTGCATCAAGAATGTGCTTCCAGGCATGCCTCTTGACGTGGTGAACTAGGGACTCTTGGGGTGCGTATTTGTATAACCACTCTTTCCAATACTGGACATCTTCGTTCTCGGACCCTGACAGTTGGCGACATCCACCTATGAAGTTGCATACCTTCCCAGTTATGGAAAGCTCCAGGCTATTGATAGCGGCCGTATAATGCATTCTTTACACTGCTAGATATATTAATTAGGTTTTGGTTTTATTCCTTACTCTATGGTGACTTTTTCCATACCTAAGTATGCATCTGCACAATTCAGAAGAAAAAGAATTGCTAAGACCATTTATCTGCTTCCCACGTTGCCTCAAATGCCTGGAAGCTGGTCAGGATGAGATAAGTCCAGTAAATCCATAGCGCCCAGGTGACACAAGCGAGGACAGTTCTTGGAATCAATCTATATCTTTCCGCCTGGTTATCTCTGAACTTGCGATAGATCTGTGATGCCGCGCCAAATCCCATGATTGCGAGGTCCAGAGATGGTAATTTGGATATGCATCGATATCGGAAAGTAAGCAGAAATGTGCAACGGTCAAGTCAAAGTCGAGATATGCAAAGCCTGCCATAGGAAGTTGAGGGAGAAAATCACCGTAGCTGGAAGCTGCGATGAGATGCACCGGACTGGAAGGTGTGCTCAGTGTTGAAGCTTCTATTTATCACGCAAGCTCATATGATCAGCTGTGTAACATTTTTGCAGTAAATCAGAACACAACTTTCCGCTTCAAGATTCACCGTGACAAAAGATGAGTCATCCAACATAATTCACCGTAAATTCTTCCTCTTGAACCACTGTTTCCATGGGCTGACAAAGTCACATGTGGGACAGTATAAGTATATAAACAGAACTAGAGACCTTGTATTCTCCTCCTACCATTCTCCAATACTATCATTCCAAAGCAACCCAATACTTACACTACTATCTACTCTATCAAATAGCCCGTTCAACAACAAGAATGTGCACAGTTCACATTACAGTTAAAGAGTGCAGAGATTGCTATTATGAGATCACCAAAACTCATGCTGTACCTGTGCCTTGCAATGAAAGCAAAGAGGGGAAAGCCTGTAAAGGTACGAGATACCGATACCATAAGGAGAGGACGCATGAGAGTCAATGCCCTGAGTGCAGGAAGAAGAATACTACCGAGTAAAAGAAGACAGGTCGGTGGATTAACTTAACAGGCAGGGTACTGCATGTTGGGTTCTAGCTACATATAAACACCGTTCTTGAACTATATCAGGATTTCCTATTCGATGGTCGCTGTCTTGTTGCATAAGTGACCTTTGATTTACTCCACTGAAAACTATTTCCGATGTTGTAGATATGGAGCATATAACCTTCCGACTAGCACGACTTTCATCTACAGATAGCTGTAATTTCCTCTATTGCCAAGTTCTCTGTGCTGATGTAAACTCGCAGCCATGGGTCCTAGCTGCAAATCACTGGTCTGCTTTACAATTTAGACTTGATGCCAAATTCCCTGACCAATTGCTACAGCGTTAAGCTGATCCCTCAATGACAAGCCTGTGTTGTTCACCCTGGCACAGGTTGGCTGATTCATTGCATTGCCATAGTTAGTGATTTGCCATGTCTGGGAAGCATTCTCACACATTCACAAGGCCACCGGCGAACGATTTGAGTACTTAAAGAGAACGAGGCACAGCAATCTGGTCTCCCCATTCTCCCAGGACATCAACTTCCAAATAAACCAACGCACACACTACTACACACTCCATTACACAAGTTTTCCAACCGCAAACATGTGCGAAATTAACGTCGAGATCAGGAAATGCGGGACATGCAAGAATGAAATTAGGAGGATACACGCTGCGGCTAAGCAATGCGATAGCTACAAGGAAGGGAAAGGTTGTAATGGGATCACCTACCCAGAAAGTTTCAAGTGGCTACTGAAGACTCACTGCCCTAAATGCAGGGAGAAAGATAAGAAATGAAAGGGGCCTTGTGGGCGAGTTGAATTGAGGGGCATGAAATCGCGGGTCAGCTTTGAGCTAGCAAAATAAAGACCGTCATTAAACCTCATCTGAAATATTCACGTGAAAGTCGCTGTGTTGTAAAACAACAAGTCGCCGATTAACACCATTGAGGGCCGTTTCAGGTGTTGCAGACATGCACCACATAACCAAAGCCCTGGCAAATCTTCCAGTATTGAATAGCTTATGAAAGAGACCCCACGCCGCTCCTTATGTTGAATCAATAATACTCAAGCGAATGATAGCCAGAATAAGTTCGAGAAGTGCAGCTCATAAGTGTGCAGAAAGAAGCACCTCATATGTTCACTATCACACTAATGATGGGACGACTGGGCTATAAATTAAAGGGATATCTCAATAGAGCCGCCAGGACGAACATATTGAAGCATTCTGGAAATGCACGTCTCTTATACCCATGGTCCAAGATATGTTCCTCAACTATTCACTACCACATGGGGACTATATATTACATCGACAGAATTTCCAAGGCCCCCCTCTTTCCTTCGAGTACTATCATTCTTTCAGTAACAACACGGTTGAACTAACCTACACACCACAACTAGGTATCTTTTAGAGATGTGCACCACCAAACGAGACGTGTACAAGTGCAACGTCTGCTTTTACGTTCTCAACACAACTTTTCAGCCTACGATAATGTGTGAGGGTTACAAAAACAATGGTCAATGTACCGGGGTTCGTTACCCAACTTCAGTGGAGTACACGACGAACAATGACCGATGCCCAATTTGTATTGCCAACAAGAAGAAAGACAAGAAATAGGTTAAATCAAGGAGTAGGATTTTAACATCAGCTGAGGTAGACAGGGACAAGCTATTTCTTTTCTAGGGGTGGAGAAACACCATATGTTATATACGTAATGAACTCTTATCTAGCTAATATTAATTACATCTCAACTTACGGACCGTCGCAGTGAGCCCTGGGACCTTCTGCTTCATCTATGTTCTTGATTCTATCCAACTGTTATCTGAGTGACCAGCTAGACCTTTGCCATTAATTTCTTGTTGATCCTCAGCCGTAGGATAACAGTTAGAACAGTAGCGATGGCTGACATGGAGCCAGCGTAGAACATGGCAGGTCGATATGCGCCCAGGCCCTCATCTGCACCTCCATGTGCTTGAAGGAGGAAGCCAGCGATAGGAGATCCCTGCAAATATCACGTTAGTCTACTCCAGATAGGCAGGTGAATAACTGAACTTACAAAGAGGTAGCCAGCAACCCAGCCAACAATCACCATGCCCATAGCTGTTGACACTCTAGCAGATCCAAAGACGTTGCCGACAACAGTTGGCATGGATGAAAAGAATCCACCATTCATCAAACCATTGAGCACTGCGAAAACAGCCAAGGGTGCGAGAGTCGTCGATGCAGGCCAGAGGGCAAGCATGGTAAGTGAGTTACCGAGGAAGAATGCCGCAAGGGTATTCAACGGCCCGAATTTATCGCAGAGATATCCACTCATGATTCGTCCTACAGCAGATGCAAAACTGAAGCCTGCGACAAGTCCAGCACCAGTGCTTGTACTCAGACCCATAGATCGAGAGTAGAGGGGAAGGAAATAAGGTGGGACGAGAAGAGGGAAGATACCGATGCCAGCGGCAAAGAATAGGATGGCAAAGTTGAGCTGTCGAAAGAGTCTCCAGTCTACGATTCCAGTCTTTGCCAAAGGTACCCTCTCTTTAATCAGAAGCGCAGCTGGGAGTCCCGAAACAGCGATGAGAATGCCGGTGATGCGAAAGGCCCACTCGACACTTGTGACGGTACAAGGGCACGAACGAGGTCGGGTGCGACTTGGGTAAAATGATTGTTTACAAGGAGAGAAAGAGATTCCTAAGGAAAGCTCTGACTTAAGCTATTTACACAAATTCATAAAGTGAGACTATTCATAAAATATGAAAGTCACATGATCGTTCCCTCACATATGGCCCTCCCTTACTCCACTGCTTCCGATTCTTCCACGTCTTGCTTCGCCTGGAGGCGAGCACTTTGCATTTCTTGTTTCGTAGGCC